>JAAMXS010001321.1:0-12138 GCA_019693525.1 Cylindrotheca fusiformis | reverse complement strand
TGACGTCAACCAGAAAATTGGGCTGGCGGACAGAATTTTGGCGGGACTTCTAAACATGCTGACGGTTATCAGAGAGTTATTCAGTTCTTTGTTATGTTCAGGTATCGGATGACAGCATCGTTGAAAGTGTTGGTGTTGTGTATAGTTAAGTGAGAGGACAATTTCTTTGTTTCCCCACCATCTGGAAGCTTCATTTGCTTTTTTACTATGTTCACCACTTTCGCTGCCTCTTCAGCTTTAATGGTTTCATGTTGCCCACGGCTTTGGCATCGTTTAATACATACATTGGGGGGGAACCTCAATACTACGCAATGGACAGCGACATCAAACGATTTGGCCAAATCATACCAAGTTTGCCGCTGACGCATATCAAAATTGCACCTGTCCACAATGACGCACTTTCGCTGTTCCAAGGCTTGTGTTGCCATCTTGACGCACTCTTGGCGAGTCTTGAGTTCATCTTGATTGACCCTCTCAAACTTGTACGGCATGGCCTTTGTCAACAAGCGAGCAAATGTCGACTTTCCAGAACCGGGAATTCCCACTAGAATGATCATAAAAGGCCTGAAGTTGGTAGTGGTTGGTGATGGAGGAATATACTCAACCTCAAGAAGACTTTGCTTCGGCTTGTCCTTTGGTTTATGCCTGGCTTTTGAGTCGGACCCTTCTTGCTCTTTGGCGCTTGAGTTGGTGGCTTCTAGTGTTCCGTTCACGTATTGGATGACAGTATTGTTGAAAGCCTTGTAGCCTTCAATAGTCAAGTGAAAGGAAAATGTCCTTTTCTCCTTGCGGTTTGGTAGCTTCATTTCCTTTTTTACTCTGTTCACCACTTTCGCCGCCTCTTCAGCTTTAATGGTTTCATGTTGCCCACGGAATTGGCATCGTTTAATGCACAGCTCAACGGGAAAGTTTAATATTACGCAATGGATCGAGACACCAAACGATTTGGCCAAATCATACCAAGTTTGCCGCTGACGCATATCAAAATTGCACCTGTCCACAATGACGCACTTTCGCTGTTCCAAGGCTTGTGTTGCCATCTTGACGCACTCTTGGCGAGTCTTGAGTTCATCTTGATTGACCCTCTCAAACTTGTACGGCATGGCCTTTGTCAACAAGCGAGCAAATGTCGACTTTCCCGAACCGGGAATTCCCACTAGAATGATCATAAAAGGCTTGAAGTTGGTAGTGGTTGGTGTTGGAGGAATATACTCGACCTCAATAGGAGTCATCTTCCTCTTAAATCTTTCATTCCTTCTTCGAAGCCTTGCTTTCGCGTTGAACTCTCCTTGCTCCTTGTCATGTGCGTCGGACCCTTGCGGCGATACATCATTTGCGTCCGACCCTCCTTGCCCTTTGCCATTTACATCTGACTCTTCCTGCTCTTTGGCGATTGCGCCTGACATTTTTTGCCCATTGTCGGTTGCATCCGACGCAGTTTGCCCCTCATCATTTGCGTCGGGCGTTTCCATGGCTGTGTTCCTTGATCCTGTCCCTTCCCCGTTTGCGTCGGTTGTGAGCCCTGGCAGCTCTCCTTCTGATCAAAACCATGCGAGGTCGCATGTAGAATTTTGAACCGTTCAAAGACCACGCACACTACTTTCCGTTGCCACGCACGTCTTTCAAGACGTGAACTTCTCCTTTTATCCGTCTACGACACGTTTGGCAGGAATATTTTTTCATGATGGTCATTCATCAGCCATTTCGGTCGATTGGCATACACTAACGACCACATTTTGCAGAAGAATGCAGAGATCTTTGCTTCCAAAGGATAAATCGATTTGCAACAAACTAATTCAATCTAATCGCATTTCAACCATGGCCTCCCCTGTCACAACGTTGATATTTGATGTGGATGATACCCTTTATGACGTGGCCACAGGTTTCACTGCTCATCGAAATGGAGATGCCGTTCAGAAATTCATGGTAGACCACTTGAAGTTTCCTACCACAGCAGCGGCCATGAAAGTGCAAGACGAATACTTTTCCAAATACCATTCAACGGCCAAGGCCTTGACTGTCGCCGAACAAGAAGGCAAACTCCCCGACGGAGCGCCACAATTCGATACTCAGATGTTGGCCGCCTATTGGGCCGCGAACTTGAATTTCGACCTCCTGGGGCCTCCAAAGAAAGATTTGTACGAAAAACTATCTAAATGTCCATGCACATTGATCGCTTTCTCCAACGGTCCTAGAAAATATGTGAGGCGAGTCTTGGAAAAACTGGAATTGTTTGACTTGTTTGGCGAGGAGAGACTGTACGCTGTCGATGATGTGCTACCGTATTGTAAACCCGAAAAGGAAGCGTTTGAGAAGATCTTTCAAAATATTGGCAATCCGCCGCCTGAAAGCTGTGTTATGGTTGAAGATAGTATGAAGAACATACGCAAGGCAAAGGAACTCGGAATGAAGACTGTTCTGATAACTGGAATGACAGAAACTGGCAGAATCCTACCCGACGACAAGCCAGAGATTAATGACCCTACCGTCGATTGCAGCATGCAAACTATTGAAGAATTTTTTGACGAACTTCCGGGTTTACTGGATGCGAATCCTGTATTTGAGCCAACAGTTTCGAAGAAGTAGATGTCTTCCGATTAAACGAAGTGGCTAGTTCAATCCTTATTTTCGATCACCGTCTTTGTGTTACAATCTACTGCTTCTTCCAATGGAGGAACTAAGACACAATGACAATACTCTTTTCCAACTTATCTAGGCCTTTTTAGTCATCAGTTTGGAATCAGTACTTTCCATGACTCATGACCTGCGAAATTATACTTATAGAGTTTGAATTTCCTGAGACAAGAAATATGAGGGTATGATGTCGTTGGTATTAAATGACTGTCCTTCTTCGCCATCAAGATTGACCTGGAACAATATAACACGGAGCAACCTGACTAAACCACATACTGATTGGTCGGCCGGCAGTGTTTCCATCCCAGACCACCGTATGTAGGATGGTGCGATTTTTTCGGCCAACGAGAATCGACGACACGAACGCACACCCTGCCTAATCCCAGCTCCCAGCTTCAAAACCAGAACGGAGGAAAACCATCCTGCACACAATCATAGTTCGCATCAGCCAGAAAGCAAATCACTCAAATCCACCCAGCTGACAACCAAGACAGCAGTGATAAACTTGAACATAGTTCCGTGTGCGAATAAGACAGGACAACAGAATTCACGAAAATCGAGACGAAAAATGGTTGCTACAAGACGCAGAGCGATCACCTATGCCATTGGCGATAGAGTCGAGGTAAGAATGTTCTGGGATTTCAGCTGTGCCAGAAATGGCGCATCGTGTTGTCGCATCCGATGCTTGCGATGTGTTGACAAGCTGAGAGCAGCTGTCGCTCCTGCATTGTTTGACTTTGACGAATTTGCCTCCCATTTTCTAACATCATATATTCTTCCCTCCAGCTTGTCCGAGTCGGAGGAATCGATATTGGGATCCTCCTTTCCAAGGCAGAGGACGAAGATGATGCGCCTGGTGCAACAACGCATTGGGTCGTTTCTGTTGAAGGACCGAATGACGAAGAAGTTATCTCCGAGAAAGCGCTTGGTCGTGTTCTCGACGGGAGCGAAAGCGACGAAAGCAGTATGAGCTCTACGATCCAGAAAACGGAGGAAATGGAGACTAAGGTTGTGAAGAAGACAACGAAGACCAAAGCGAAGGCTGCCAAACGAAAATCAGCACCGCGTACAAAAAGCAAACGAAAAAAGCGTCTTGAAGACATGATGTTGGTGGCACCTCGGAGAGCCCCAGCCCCAAAGCCAAAGAGGCAGGAAGGGGATGACGACGTGACAGAGGTAGCGATGAAGACTGGAACGCTTTTCATGTACCGTGGGTCAAATCCCAGAGTCGAATTCATCCGAATTGTCTAACGATGGTCTGACGTTTGCTGGGTTTTTCGCTGTGTTATGTCACATTGGAGAATCACAGAAACGCGGGAGCCAGAGGGGCTACTTGATACTAACTTAATACAGAAAGTTATATGATACGGAATTCTCTGAACACTTTCATGGTCAAGAGTGACATTGTCTGACTACGACTGCTTTCTAGTAGGGCGGTCACTCCAGTGTCGATTTCGTGCACCAATAGGCGGGTGTGCTAAAGCCAAAGACACGAATGATGCTGGTTGGACAAGAAATTCGTTGTCTGCAATGGAGCATTCCGAAGTCTCAGAATGAACTGGTATGGTAACACAATACTTGCAAAAAGTGGCAAAAGGCTACTACCTTATCCCTTAGTCATAAATAGCTGCATTCAAATGCCAGCAACCTCACATAATTGCTTTTCCATTCATGATTGCTAAAGCAATTCTCTCTCTGCATTGATTTACGTGCTCCTGAGAAAAGACCAACGGACAATCTTTTGACAAGAAATCTGCAAACATGCACGTGAATACACCGCAATCATATCCTTTTGCAAAGAGCAAAGGGAACGTTAGAATGACATGCTTGTAGATGCGGAAAACTAGAGAGTGACAACGTACCATTTCGCTGCGAAGGTGTATCTCTCGTCGTACCCACAAGCTCCCACTCGTGGATATCAGGAAGTGGGCATTTCTTTTTGTCCATATGCTCATCTTGCAAATATTGAAAAATACTTTCCAAATAATGCCTGCCTCCGGTTCCCATTGAGTCGAAAATCTGGATTCTCTTCTCCTGCATGAAGACAACACCACAAAACCAATGCATCTGGCCTTGGTTGATCGGGAAGAAAATCTTATCTAGCTTGAAAATGTCTTTTCCTGGTACCTTCTTTGACCAGCGCTTCACATTCCGGTATTCATACTTACCATCCATAGCTGGATCCGAATGACCTTCATTGAGAAGTTTGGTGATAAAAAAGGACTTGAAAAAGTGACTCCTCTTTCTCGAGGGATCTGCTTTGGACATGTCCTCATCTCGCTTTGCAAGCATCAGGTAAAAGTAGTGTATTACTTCGTCATTCAGCCATTGTCCAGGCTGAAGAGTTCGAATCGACTGTCGTTGAACAGTGTCTGTGGCGGACTCTGCAAGAATCTCGGTTGGTGAACCCCCTCCATACATACTTTCACGTACAAGGTTTGCCTCCTCGTTTGTAAGCTGACGCATTAAGGAAGAAGCCCGTTTCTTAGCTTCTTCCTGGCGTTCTTTTTCGAGAAATCGTTCCTCGAGCTCTTGCAGTTCTGCATTCGTCCGCTTTTCTTCTAGTGCCTTTTCCGCTTCCTTGGTTCTGAGAATGAACATTTTATCTACCTTTTCTATGCTCGATCTATAGTTGCTGTCCTCTTTTTTCTCCTCTCCTAGCTGGGACGGCGGAATAGGATACGACGCAACTTGCCTCCACTTGTCAGAAGATGGCAACAACGACACATTCTCTTTTCGAAAGATGTCGTCCAGTCGTTGAATGTGTTTCTGTTCGATCTTGTCAGATTCTTCCTCTTGTGCTATGAGCCGTAAGCTTGAATCTTCTTTGTCGTCGTCTTCTTTGGGACTAGGAAATTTGAAAATCGAAGACAGCAATTGCTTTGCCTCTTCCCAAGTCGAAAACATGGTGGAGGTTGATTGGGGTTGCTTCTCCAGCCGATTCAAAGCATTGATAAGTTCATATCGCTGTTTCAAATAGCTATCGTCACTTTTAGATCGACGAAAGCTTAGTGTACCAAGCTTTTTTGTAATGAACCTCAATGGATGCTGCCTTGAGCCAAAACTTCCATGAGTATCCATTACTCTTCGACTGCCGGCGAGTGCATTTGAAAGAGCCATGACAGAAACTCCTTTCGGGTTGCTGGATGTCAAGTCAAGAACTTCCACCTCCATTGCCTTCATGGTTTCAACGTCGATTTTGATGGGCTCCACACTTTCGTTGCGAGATAAATGTTTGTCGATTGGGCTTTGCAGCAGCGCTTCAGCTTCATGTTTTGGTCGAAAGTAACGCCTCTTGAAGGACGGTCTAGCAGAACGCACTTTCGCGTTCTTTGTACGAGATCGGCGTCTATTGAAATTCCCAAGGATTGTCATCAGTGCTTGGTCGTGTGACTTCGCAAGAGCAACAGGATATGTAACCTCTCGTTTGAGTGTCGCAGCCTCTTTGCTATGATAGTTCTTGTTTTTTGTCGAACGTAGGCCAGACAATCAGGTTGTACACTGTGGCGATCGTGTCTAGTCGAAGTAGTCCATCAAGAAGACAGCTCTTTTCACTAAAGAAAACAGGTCGTAAAACGAACACAATTGACTTTTAGAGGTATGGATTAGGACATACAGCAATATTCAAGGCACCATCTTCGAGGGAGTGAAGGCCGGCAAGAAGGAGGTATCAATTGCATCTGGAGTAGCAACATTTATACTGGCTTCATACTAGGACCAAAGTTCCACAGCTTTGTTGTTATTGTCTTCATATTAGTACAAAAAGTAAGACATCTTAAAAAGCTTGTCATAGAACGTCTAAGTGAGTTCATGTTCCATCAAGCGCAAGTCTTGGTCGGAATAGTCAGAATACACGCTACCACCATCCGAGAATCCAACGGCAATTGGTCTTTCGTATGAACCAAGATTGATTGGTTTGGCATAAGAAATTCCTTCCCCCTCGTAGTTTGGCATAATGGATCCCGCGGAGGGATCGTAGTCATCGTGGCCACGTCTGAAGAATCCTCGGCTGAAGAATCCTCGACTTCTTCTGTTGGTTCCAGTGTCGCCTTGCTTTCTGCCATAGATACACTTCCAGTAGAAGATGCAGACAAAGACGAAAGCAGCCAAACCAAAGCAAATGTAGCCAACGGCATTACTATCCTCAGGTACAAAGTCGGACGAAAATTTGGATTCTTCAGCAGAAAGTGCAACCATGTCTTCGTGAAGGTCCGGCGCATCCTCTACGGTCAACGCTTCCCTGACCATCTCCAATACACGGTTGTCTGCAAGGGCCCGGTTGTATCCATATACATTGACTTGCCCAGAGAAAACTCCGCAGAAGTTGTAGGCACTGACACTAGGATCGCACTTTTCTAAGAAAGAAGCGTAAGTGAGAAATCTACCTGCAAAGTTGCATTTGACTGCTCACAATGAGAAGACGAAAGACATACCTGATTCGGTAAACGCCAAAAAGCGAAAACCAGAAGCACGGGCTTCGCCGAGCTTTCGGCGAAACCCACAAAGTTCAGGAAATGATTCGGAGAGAACTTCATCGACAATTCTGTCTTCGACAACGTCTAGAATGTCAACAATAGAAGAGAGAGGTTTAGTCTCAAGGCGGAAGCCAAATGTTAACCTCGAAGGTTCTCCATAAGTGGAACCGAAATATCCATCTTTTTCAGGCCGACATGAAGAACTCATGTCCTCCATAAACTGTGTATCAAAGCTTTGCCTGACATCGACATTGAGCTCTTCTGGACCTTTGCCTTTGCTGTGACGTGCCAGCTCCCTGTTTGCTAGTCCAGCATCTGCATGGACATTGACTAGGGAAGCGGCCCATAGCCAAAAGATAGTTGATAACCTCGAGATCATGTTTATTCTTGTAGCAGAGGAAGAATTGAATGAGAAAGGAGCTAGCGTTGCGGTGAGAGTATTGTTGGATCTTGGGAAGGAAAACAGAAAATGTGAGACGAAATGCGTTGAAAACTTCCTCTACGCGCTTTCTTGCCCAAGATTCTACTAAATTTGTCAACAATGCGCACCACACCGACGCCGAACTGGACTATGTCAGAGGGGCCAGACTTTACGTCTGGCCGGGTGTCGGGATGTACCGGCCAGTAATTGCGCGCACCGATACGGACTCACTTTCAGTCTGGGGAAACGATCATTCTTGCTTCATCGCATCCCAGATTTATTAACGGATGAGGTCTCACGACTGCGGGAAGGAGATTTCCACTTATGGGTCCACACATTACGACGTTGAAAATGTCTGTACACATTATACGGCAATGAAGAAGTATGAAACTTCTACAACGGTATGCGAAATTAATTGCCTAGGATTTCAAATTTGAACAGAAAATTTGAATAGTCGTGCGTGCAGGCCACATTCTATTCTAACATGCTTCCATGTCGTGGAACGATATCCAAGACACACAACGAGTCACTTTCTGTACAACAAAGACTTTTTCATTGTCATAACTTTTCAACCACTACAAAAATACAACACAATGTAAGTTCCAATGCACCAGCAGAGTGAAGTGTCTTGCCCACCAAAATGGAGAAAGACGGCACAATTGTCTTGTTCGATTCTCTACCTCACCACCAGCTTTCCACTATTTCCCAGTGTCAAGATGTTGTTTCGAGTATCCACGGTTATTGCACTTTCCGCGCTTCTATGCACTGTTCAGGCAGATGATGAGGTAGTGCACTTTGAACCGCCCGAAGAAGAAGACGTTGTAAACCCACCTTCACTTTGCTTCATAAACGGTGAAGGATTCGGTGGAACCTTGACAGACAGCTTCTTTACAGTGTCATACTATTACGAAATGGAATACATCAAGGGAGGAGACTCGACTGATGAACTTATTTCTTCTTTTGAAAGGGATACTACCAACTTTCTTCTCCAATCAGATTTGTTCGATCTTCCATGCTCGCAAGTCATCAGCCGACAAGATTTGAGCCCTGCACAAGGTATCAGCGCAAATCCTGAAGATTTAGTATTGGAAGGCATCGAGTGCAGCGATATCGAAGTTGAAGCCAATGGATCAACGGATTGTGTAGTTGTCTCAGGAGAGTTCCAGGTCTATTACATTGATGATGGAAGCAGTACGGATACCTTGGAATCTGAATTCAAGAAAAAAATTGAAGATGGAATCAACGATGGAGAAGTTACGATTTCAAATTCAGATATTAGAGAAGTAGTATCCGTTTCGGAACCAAATGGTACTCGTGGTCCTGGTGATGGGGCCAAAGGTCCAGACGACATCTCCACAAAAGGCGATAATGATGGAAACAGCACACCGATCATTATCGGAGCAACTATTGGAGCTCTTTTGGTGCTTGGTGCAGCCGCCCTCTATCGCCGCCGCAAACTAGGAGACGGTGAAGAGACGCCTGATCCAGCTACTGCATCGGAAGTATAAAAGGATGATGGTTTCTGTCCGTCCTGCCTGCCTTTGACGGATATTGCCTTCTTAGTGTAAAACCTTTTTCATTGAATGTTCATATATAAAGTCTTTTCAATCATCAGGGTTGTTCTCGGTTCCATTTTATCTTCGTTAGAGCATTAGATCTGCAATTTATACTAGTATACCGGCTCCATCAAATTGTGATACTGTAGTGTTTTAAGGACCAGAACAGGTATTGTAGAATATCCAAACCCTTTTTTGTTTTCGGATGCCACAAAATGTCCCCTTTAGGAAATGACCCACGAATGGTCATTCTTACCCAGTTCTTCACATTATTACAGTACAGGACTGTGGTGTGATTGCCTATTCTCCAATTATAAAGCTATAGCGCGAACCCATCACACAAGCAATTATAAAAACATGATGCAGATTTTTGGGGAACAAGCACCATCTATACTGAAGTAGAATGGACAAGGATGAAGGGCATTCTTTTCAGCATTCGTTTCTTTCATAAACCATTTCTCTTTTTCATTTCCTGCCATAAGAATTCGCAAGTCAAGTTCCTGAGCCGCAATTCTTCATCGTTGTAGATTGAGTAAAGGACTTGAATCATCTTTTCAGGGGACCAAGAATAGCATTGAGGTTGAAGCCGCCCACTCGCTATCTGTCAGGTGATGATCAGATATTGATGCCACATGGACGAAGGACTAAGAACACAGGAGCGACCATCGTTTCTATTACAGAATGAAACATGGATCGTTCGTAAAATGTTCTCTCTTCCATGTACCCATTTCCTTTTCATGTTGGTGTCTCAACGTCTCTCTTTCATGTACCACATTTCCTTTGCATTTTGGTCGTCGTAAATTAACGGGATGAAGAAGTTGCAAGGCCTTCAGTCTCTTTATATCGCACATGATTGCTTTGCTGGATTGAGTCAGCTCCACTATCAAAGAGACGTTTCTCGGTTAATGGTGAATTCTCAAAATTCCACTTTTTCAGATTTCTATTCATAAAAACTACGTTTACAGCGTAAAGGACTAAAAGTCTGCTTGCGACTCCACTTGTGAACCACCTGCTTGGGTGGTCGAGTCCGGATTTGAGTTCTTTTTCTGCTGTCTGTATGCAATACCTACCAACAGAGCAAGAAGTAATGCACCACCAATAATAAAGGGGACTGGTGAAATGGCTATTGGTTTGTTGCCATCATCGTTTCCTCCCGGAGTTTCGTTTGCTGGGTTCGGCTCAGGATCAACCTCCACATATGTAACCCGAACAACGTCTTCCTGGGTATCGCTCAACGCCCCGGATTCCATCGCCACTTCAATTGCCTTTTTTACAGTTTCAGTGTCGGTGCTGAGTGTGCCTTGATCTTCTGCGAAGATTGTTAGCTCACCACTCACAACGACACAAGAATTTCCTTCGGCAGTACTTCTGCAGGCATCTGTTCAATGGAACAACAGCGACGACGAACGGTAAGATGATGGTGACTCCAACAACGAAAGATGCTGCACTATCAACGAATTGCCACTTACAATCTTCGTAAATTATGTCCTCAGGGTACTTGCTGATACCTTTGATTTCGGAAAGTCTGCGTTGCAACCTCAATCGACGCGACGAATGATCGCACTGGTCCTTAAACACAGCAGGGAGGATGATGTCGACAATTGCATTCTCCAATGGTGGAATTATATTTTCTTGGATAGCGTTCGCATCCATCAAGGAATCGACTTCCACTTCGTATGAGAATTCAACAATCGCATCCTCGCTTGGGAATGAACCGAAACTGCCGTCCATCGATTCACAATCTGCTCTTGTAGGGCTGGCAGATGGTTCTTCCGAAGGTGAGCTAGAGGGAGCTGGCGATGGTCCATCTGAAGGTACAACAGAAGGCATGGGGGAAGGGGGAAGCGAGGGATGAAGTGAGGGAAGTGCTAGAGGGAGCAACATGTCGTTAAGGCAAATTTTTTTGGAGAATGCAAGTCCTCATCATTGGCATCATTGTTCATGCTCACATACCTGAAGGGGTAAATGATGGTGAAATAGAAGGAGAAGACGAGGGGTCATTTGTAGGTTGACGCGAGGGGAGATTCGAAGGAGCAGAAGATGGTGAAAGTGTGGGCGCGGTAGAAGGAATTGGTGAGGGCACAGCTGAAAATATGTTTACATAGTGATAAGATTTGACAGCTCCAATAAATGACGTTTGATCATTGAATTGACATACCTGACGGAGATTCACTTGGCGCTTTCGTAGGATATTCTGTTGGGATAAAAGAAGGCATCGCTGTTGGAATTGGTGTGATGGGGATTTCTGGAACATTTTCTTCAGCTGGATCTTCATAGTGCTCATCTGCAGGGACATCATCGGCTGCCGAAAAATGAGGCGCCTGAAGAAGTAACGATACTATGGAAATAGGAGTCAAGAATTTCATTTCACTAGCGTCGGAATAAGTGTACTTGTAGGGCAAATAGCAGCGCGAGAGCGATTTGTGAATTCAAAGAAAGAATAAATTGTGAGAGGCAAGCTCCTTCGAATGCGTCCAGAGTGCAACAACGATTTTTTAGTGGAGCTGTACTAGAGTCTTACGCAGACAACGGACAAAAGATAGCCGCCAATTAACGTCCTCTCGTGATATTAGACCCAACGACTTCGAGAAGAATCCAGCCAGCATGTACCTTGTAAACGTACATACTACTGTAACAGCAAACACAACGTATCGTTCGGAACTTTCACAAGTTTCAAAAACACGCGCCATATGCTCGAGCTAGATACTATTTTACTGCGCATATCGTTTGAATCCAATCTGCAGCGATCGAATGAATCATTTCCCTCATGGATTTGATATCTTAGAACGATTGATTGAAAAGAGGAGCTGCAACGAAATCAGCGACAGACTCAGCGGTCACCAATGGAAACTTGAAGAAACCTTGCAGCTTTGTATTGCCAGTATGAAAACAATGGCAGCAACAAAAATCATCGTCGGACTCAACGGAGCTCTCCAGAAACGATTCATCCTCCCAGACGAGGGAGTATTGGTTCCTGGGAACGTTCACCGAGCGAAAAGTGTTCAGACTGGTGTTGGTGGCAAGGGCCAAGATGTCGCTATTGCTATGAATT
>JAAMXS010001318.1:0-22511 GCA_019693525.1 Cylindrotheca fusiformis | reverse complement strand
CTTCTGGACATTGGGTGAAAATTTCAGTGAAGTCGGCTGGCCAAATTCCGGAGAGATCGATATCATGGAAATCGGTCAAGGCCTTGCTATCACGGAGGGAGTTGTGAACCGACGTGTGATCTCGGGTGCCCATTGGGAGTTTGAAGATCGACTAGCCGCCTATGCCCTGTGGAAAACGTTCAATGTGGATCTGAACAAAGGTTTTCACATTTACAAACTAGAGTGGACACCTACTTCACTATCAACCTATGTTGATGATGTCAAGGTTTGGGAAATGGATATTGGGAGTGCCAATTGCGTAGACTGTGAAGAGTTCCATCAACCTCATTTTATGGTGCTCAACTTGGCTGTTGGAGGCTACTTCACTTCTACGGGAGGATCTGGTTCTTCCGGTTCTTCCGGGTCTTCGTCCTCTAGTGGGTGTTCATCATCAGGATCTTCTTCCTCTTCTTCTGGTGAAGGGTGTGGTGAACCTCGAACAGACGTGACTGCTCCACTGCCAGCCGACATGCAAGTAGACTGGGTCCAGATTCTCGATAATGGATTCAGTGAAGTTTCTCCTTCCCCTGAGCCTACACCCGTACCAACTCCTTCGGTATCTCGTGTTGGAGAACTCTCCACGAAAGCACCTACCCGAAGGCCGACTCCCAATCCTACGCCTGATCCCTCCACGAAAGCACCTACCCGAAGGCCAACTCCCAATCCTACGCCTGATCCCTCCACGAAAGCACCTACCCGAAGGCCAACTCCCAATCCTACTCCTTCCGCGTCTAAGGTAGGGCAACTATCAACCAAGAGTCCCACTCGGCGACCCACTCCTCACCCAAGTCCTCGACCGAGTCCTCGACCGACTCCCCACCCTATACCCACAAGCAGCAGCAGCAGCAGGGGTAAAGGCAAAGGAAAAGGTGGAAGTAGCTCTACGAGCAAGAGTGGCAAGGGAAAAGGAAAAGGTGGCAGCAAGAGCTCCAAGAGGAGCAGCAGCAAGGGAAAAAGTGGCAAGGGAAAAGGCGGCAGCAAGAGCTCCAAGAGGAGTAGTGGCAAGGGAAAAGGCGGCAGCAGCAGCAAAGGCAGCAAGAGAGGTGCGTCCCTTGCCACAATCTCGAGTCATCTGGACACCAGTGATGCTACGGACATGTCCTCCATGCGAGCTAGAGTAGTCACTTTGTTGCTATCCGTGTCGCTGTTCTTTGCTACAGTTGCATAAGAAGACACCATGAATGTGATATCTGTCCGATAGAAAGTGAAAGTACCATAGTTTGAGTATACATACAATAAAAACAGTTTAAGGATCATTAGTATTAATTGGTATTTGTTTAGATCACATTCTAGCTAGCTAGTCTCAACAACGATACCCCCACAGGTGTTTTGGTTTGGTGACCCTTTCATCATGGTAGGTAGCTTCTTCATCTGCCACTTCCTCACTGCCTCCATATTGATCAATATCGAAACTTTTGATCATGGAATATCTAAAAAACCCTAACCACGATGGGAAGAATAGGTGCGGGAATTCCAAAGGTAGCACTGAGAAGTGCCCAACACGAAATTGGTCCCATCACAGCTCCTGCAGCAGGTTCTAGGTTTTCGGACTCTTCCGGATTTCCATCATTTAAAAAGTGGGAATGTCGCTGTGACATGAGCCGCTGTCTTTGTCAAACCTCGTGCCGGTTGAGATCGTAGCATTTTTACAGTTATGCACAGGGCCACTCCTACAGCGCAGAACACCATGAAACTGTGGTAGCATACGTAGCTTCTCGTCAAAGAAGTGAAACCAAGACTCGAGCCATCCGGACCGTCACCATGTGCAACAGACCTCGGCCACGCAACAGTGCTAGTCAAAGGTGCAGAGAAGAATGAGATTATGTCACATGCGACAACAAGACCATAATCGACATGTCAACCTTCCACCGATAGAGAGATCTACGATTGAGTCGAGAGATGCTATAATATCACAAAACACATTCAAATTTTGACAAGAAGCAGTTTCGATCGCTATCCTTCGTGCTGCACAAAAGGTGAAAAAGCCTGACCACAATTTACATGATACACATTTTTTCAAACTATGCCTACACCTAAGACTCTGTTACTGGTGCACCTTTGTTGGTTGTTCCAACCAGCCTCAGCCGCGGTGGGAGATGTCTTGTGGAAGGACGACTTTGATGGAGGGTCCCTGAACAATAACTATTGGTCTTACGATCTCGGAGGTGGTGGCTGGGGAAACAGCGAGCTTCAGACCTATACAACGGGAGCCGTTTCCGTGAGCGGTGGGCTGTTGAATATCCGAGCCGACCGAACGAGCAATGGCTTCACATCCGGTAGGATAAAATCGGATGGGAAAGTAACCTTCCGTTATGGAACTCTGGAGGCACGAATAAGGATTCCGGATTCAGACGAAGGTCTCTGGCCTGCCTTCTGGACATTGGGTGAAAACTTCAGTGAAGTCGGCTGGCCAAATTCCGGAGAGATCGATATCATGGAAGTCGGTCAAGGTCTTGCCATCACGGAGGGAGTTGTGAACCGACGTGTGATCTCGGGTGCCCATTGGGAGTTTGAAGATCGACTAGCCGCCTATGCCCTGTGGAAAACGTTCAATGTGGATCTGAACAAGGATTTTCACACTTACAAACTGGAGTGGACACCTACTTCACTATCAACGTATGTTGATAACATCAAGGTTTGGGAAATGGATATTGGGAGTGCCAATTGCGTTGACTGTGAAGAGTTCCATCAACCTCATTTTATGGTGCTCAACTTGGCTGTTGGAGGCTACTTCACTTCTACAGGAGGATCTGGTTCTTCCGGGTCTTCGTCCTCTAGTGGGTGTTCATCATCAGGATCTTCTTCCTCTTCTTCTGGTGAAGGGTGTGGTGAACCTCGAACAGACGTGACTGCTCCACTACCAGCGGACATGCAAGTAGACTGGGTCCAGATTCTCGATAATGGATTCAGTGAAGTTTCTCCTTCCCCTGAGCCTACACCAGCACCAACTCCTTCGGTATCTCGTGTTGGAGAACTCTCCACGAAAGCACCTACCCGAAGGCCAACTCCCAATCCTACTCCTTCCTTGTCAGCCAAGGTTCCCACTCGGCGACCTACTCCTCGACCGACTCCATCTCCTGTACGAGTGTACCCAACAAGCAGCAGTAGCAGCAGGGGCAAAGGCAAAGGAAAAGGTGGCAGTAGTTCTGCAAGCAAGAGCGGCAAGGGAAAAGGAAAAGGTGGCAGTAGTTCTACAAGCAAGAGCGGCAAGGGAAAAGGAAAAGGTGGCAGCAAGAGCTCCAAGAGCAGGAGTAGTACGGGAAAAGGGGGCAAGGGAAAAGGTGGCAGCAAGAGCTCCAAGAGGAGCAGCAGCAAGGGAAAAAGTGGCAAGGGAAAAGGTGGCAGCAAGAGCTCCAAAAGGAGCAGTGGCAAGGGCAAAGGTGGCAGCAGCAAAGGCAGCAAGAGGAATCTCCATTCATCTGTATACCACTAATGCTACGGACATGTCCTCCATGCGTGCTAGAGTAGTCACTCTGTTGCTATCCGCGTCGCTATTCTTTCCTACAGCTGTCGAAGCGACACCATGAATGTGATATTTGTCCGATAGAAAGTGAAAGTGCCATAGTCTAAGTATACATACAATAAACAAGAGTCGGGATCATCAGTGTTGATTGATAGTTACCCTTACATCGCATTCCAGCTAGCTACTGTCATCGTATCAATATCGACACTACTACAGTTGTATTGCTGTTGAATTTCAGCGAAACGGTAGGTACCTTCTTCATCTGCCAATTTATCTGCCTCTTCATCAATGCCTCCGCAATGATTATCATCGAATGAACTATCAAAAACCCAAACACAAAAAGCCGGAGGATGGGAAGAATAGGTGCGGGAAGCCAAAGGTAGCCGTGAGAAGCGTCCAAGACGAAATTGGACCCATCACAGCTCCTAGACAGGAGAAGGAAGCAGCAATCAAATGTAGATCTCGACGAGTCTGCCGTTGATCCCATGTCGCATCCATAGACATCAGAATTGCTATTAGTCCAATCCACACGACAGAATAAATGAAGAAGTTCACTTGCGACATGATCCACATAACCCAATGTAGAAAAGGAGCGAGAAGAGATGTATTCTTTAGGGCAAGCTCGGTCGCGGGAGTTGACCGCCTCAAAGCCACCATGGTGTGATGAAGCATGTTATAAACGACGAATAGATAAATGGAAGTACTAGACAAATATGGTCATTTTTTCTTTGTTCCAGTTTGATGGTTCGTGGTTGGGGCAGCAGGGTTTGGAAAATTTTATGTTCTTGTCGATCTGAAAACTTGTTAGCACTACTAGTATTGGCTATATTAGTAGTAGTGTAGGCCCTTGTTCTTGCAGTTCATTCGAATCTTTGCAATTTGAACCAATTTGGAGAAAATCCGTAACAACGATTTGGATCAAAATCGAGATTACACATGCAAAAGCTTTTGTGTCTGCCACCCCCTTTTTGCAATAACGGAAAACCCAGATTTTGAGCAACAACAGTTTGCCAGTACTCGCCCTTAATTCGCAACACATACTGTAGCGCGAACCCATTTCATGCTCTCTTATCTTTAGAAAAGGCTTGTGGACAAAGAACGCCTGGTACATATTCTACGTAATTTTATCCTCTTTCACACACCATACTACAGCTCCGTAGTCGAACGGCCTGAGTCTTTGCTTGTCTCTCGCCCTCATTCATCCCTGCAGTAGCCTTATTGCGTCGTGCTCTTGTACCATTCCAAAGTATGAACATAAGCTTTGTTGATTCTTTCCTGTCGACGCGGGTCCGTGATGGCATGATTTTCAGAAGACTCGAATTGCTGTTTTAAGAAACACCGAATGAAAACAACTGCGTGTAGGAGGAGATTGATTATGCCTTTTGCTATGGAAGTCGGTCAAGGCCTCGCCGTCACGGAGAGAGCTGACTAGCCGTCCTTGCCCTATCTTCAACGATCAATTTGGATCTGAAGGCTTTTTCATTTGCAAGTTAGAGTGGGTCTTTTACTGTCGAGGTAATGTCAAGGTTTGAGACTGGATATCGGGAGAACCAATTGTGGAGACCGTGAAGAGTTCCCTCAAGAAACCTCATTTGATGGTACCCAACTTGGCTATTGGTGGTTTCTTCACTTCTACAGGCGGATCTTGATTGTCTGGCTCTTCCGGATTGCTTTCCAAGGATCTTCTTCTTCTGATGGAGGATGTGGCGAACATAGAACAGATGTGACTGCTCCACTACCACCAGGAGTGAGTAGTACAACGTACAACTGTCTATACTCTCAACCCTGGATCAAAGGCACTCGTTGCCATTCGCGATACATCTGATCAACAGTGATATTGCAGACACTCATCCTCCAAGCTTGCTAGATTAGTCTTGTAAGACCCTGATAGTCCGCTATTTATGTTGACGGAGAAAGAATGAGCTAGGAATTGCTTACACAATTGTTTGAGTAGTCGCCCTGTTACTATGTTGTTGCTTTCTGCAGCTCCATAAGAAGGCACCAGGAGTGTGAGACCCGTTCAATAGCAGTTTAAGGCACCATAGCTTGAGTATTGGTACAGTAAAACGTGTCTAAGGATCATCAGTATTGATTAGAAATTGCTTGCAAGTCGCAATCCAGCTAGCTACTCGCATAATCAACATTCACTGCTTTGGTTGTAGACTCGTGGAGAGACGTTGGACGGTAGGCAGTTTCTTCATCTGCAACTTCTTCATTGTCTCGATTCTGATCATCGTCAATGCCTCGATTCCGATCATCGTCAAAACACCTGATTATGGCGTAAACTATCAAAAACCCTATCACCAAAATTCCCACGATGGGAACAATAGGCGCTCGAATTCCAAAGGCCGCATTGAGAAGTGCCCAAGACAAAATTAGTCCCATCGCAGCTCCTGCGTACAAGAAGGTAACTGCAATCACAAATGTAGATCTTGCCGAGTCTCCTCCAGTGTACCATTCATCACGTTTCTCGCCCGTATCCGTCAGCATCGTCGATAGTCCAATCCACACAAGAAGGAAGATCAGAGAGTCCACTTGGGTAATGATCCTCAAAAACCAATGTAGATAATGGGCGAGACCAGATGCATCGAGCCCGGTCTCGACATCCCACTTGTAGCATATGAAGGCGGTCCCACAGACACTAATCACTTGTGCCAAAATCCCGATCACAACTCCGTGAAGACGAACCTCCTTTTGCTCTACAGAATCACCAGACGTATCTGGTTGCTGCTGACTAGCTGTTGTAGCAGGAAGATCCGTATCATGAATGAGGAGGAGGGGTTCTCCCATGGTATTGGCTCGGTACAAGCAAATGGTCATATTGTTGTGTTTTTGCTGTGGCTTCAATTGACTTGAGCTGATCTCTCAAGAACATCCCACCGGAGAGCGTTGAATTTTGACAACGAAACAAGCCTATGCATTTCCTGTTTCTGCCCCAGCTAAGTGTGGGTGACAAGCCATGCCAGGCAAGTTCGGAACCTTTTATTTTCATAGCTGTGGAATGCATATATAGGCGACGAACAGAAACGACTGACATTTAAGCCAGCTTACATAAGGTCTTCCTAGTCTACTGCACTTGTGGCGTGGAATGGACAGTTTCTTTTGCTCCATAAAGAACGCAATGAGCTCTTTTCAAGCCATAAAAAGTGTTCTTGGTTTTTTAGGATTAAATTAAACGAACAGTGTCGTTATATCATATTTTTAATAAATCAAGTCGTTCAACGGAAAGACAGAATCCTATGATATACTCACGGTTGGGATTTATTGAATATGGACAATAATATTGCACAAAAGATGGAGGCGAAAACGACTGAATCGTCGAACATCAACAGCTAAATGAAAAAGAGAACCATACGTACAACTAGTACTACCAGCTATCGCACAGTTTAGAATGCAATATGTTGACCGCTCATTCTAAAGGTGGATTTTTTCAAAAGAAGGGACACCCCTTGACAAAGCCCCAAAGTTCTATGGGTCCCCGCCCTATCTGCAAATACAGAGGTTGGAGGGGACGCCTACGATGACAACTGTCGATGCAGCGGCAGGCAAGGGGCCAGCCCTTGCTTCTTATCAGCTAGAGTATCTTGAACCCTGTAAGTTTGGCTCTGGAATAGTTAAATGAAGTCGAAAGCTAAAGGGTTTCCGTTAGTAGCCGTTCTATAGTTCTCTTTGCCTCGGTTGGTTGTTCAACGGTGGAGGTTCCTTCAGTGAGACGGCAAGCAGTTTCTTCATCTATACCTTCTTCATTGCCTTGATTCTGATCATCGTCAAAATATATGGTTATGGAGTAGACTATCAAAAACCCAAACACCAAGACTTCCATGATGGGAATAACAGGTGCTCGAATTCCAAAGGCGGCGTGGAGAAGAACCCAAGACAAAATTAGTCCCATTGCAGCCCCTGCATACAAGAAGGCAACTGCAATTATAAATGTAAACCTTGGCGACTCTTGCCCAGTGCACCATTTATCCCATTTCGCACCCGTATCCGTCAGAATCGTCGTTAGTCCAATCCATACAAGAAGATAGAGCAGAAAATCCACCTGCGTAATGATCCACAAAACCCAATGTAGATAATGAGCGAGACCAGATGCATCTTTTGGAACGAGACCGGTCTCGACATCCCACTTGTAGCATATGTAGGCGGTCCCAGATACATTGATCACTTGTGCCAGAATCCCGACCACAGTTCCGTGACGACGCGCCTCGTTTTGTTCTTCAGAATCACCTGATTTGTCATGTTCCTGGTGACTAGAAATTGCTGTCGCAGGAAGATCCGTATCGTCGGTGAGGAGAAGGGGCTCTCCCATGGTATTGGCTGGGTACAAGCAAATGGTCATGTTGTTCTTGCTGTGGCTTTTAATTGAATTGAACTGATCTCTCGAAAACAACCCACAAATGCATGAACCTGTTGACTTTTGACAACAAAGGCAAGCATGCCATTCCTTGTATTTCCTATTTATGCACCAATCTATGTAGGTGCTGTGCGTCGGGGATATGAAAGTTGAACATTTTATCTTCATGGATGAGGATTGTATGGTTTCGCGCTTTTGGAGGCGATGAACAGAAATACGTATCATACACTGAAAATTCGGTCATATAGAAAAATTCGAATCCGGCTCGCTCTACTACTTAGTATAGTTGAACGGACACTGTCCTTTCGTTGGCTTTCAATGCTATGTCGCGAGCATTTTATATGACTTTTTGCCATCCGGCATGTCGGCGACAAAAATCTGGAATGTCCTTCTCAAAGCCGCTTGTCTCTGAGTGAGAAAAGGTCTTCCTGTTATTGGAGTGGCTTAATGAAGTGCCTACAAATAAGCGTTGAAACAGCATTGCAAATGCTACAGCATGAAGAACATCATCAAACTGCACATAGGAATGCCTTGTTGGCATTTTAAACTCCACCAGAAATGCGTTCAACTGTAGGTGGAGTACTTCGACGCATCAATGCAAAGCTTGGCCCTTCCAACTTTCATTATGCCGCTGATGATTCTCTCCGTCGAATGGGTTTTGTACCAATCGTCGTATGGTATAAATAGCAGTACAAGGAACACCCGAAACTCTATTCAGCAGAACGTCAAGACGCCAACACTGGAAGGTTCTATAGGAGCCAACAATGGGGTGGAAAAATTTCAATCCCACGACTTTTTATTTTCGCAGATATTCGAACACTAATTTCCATCTCTTTGCAATCTCATGCCACAGCACCACAAGAAGACAGAACAAATTTGGCCACTTCCCGTGCGACAACATCGTCGACTTCTGGTTGATCGTCATCCAATGTGGGGATCTACTAGTGAGTCGAGAGAGGTCATATATTGTCCCAAAAACGGACTTAGATTAGAAATTAAGTCGCCATCTTCGTGCGGCAGTAGAGGTGCAACCGAGCAGGTTACAACTTTTACGAAACAAAAATATCGACGCCCACTCCTAAAACTCGGCTCGTGGTGCACCTTTGGTTGCTAAACTAGCCTTGGCGGCTGTGGGAGATGCCTGTTGGAAGGACGACGTAGATGGAGGTTTTCTGAACAATAACTTCGGGTCTTGCGATTTTCGGCCGTTGGGTGGCTGGGGAAACAGCGAGCCCAAACCGAAAAATCAGAAGCCGTTTCCGTGAACGATGGGTTGTTGAATATCCGGTCCGACCGAATGCGCACAGGTTTCACATCTGGTAGGACTTGCCCCATTCAGAATCCAACCAAAGATCCTGCTACCAAGCGACCAACGCGAAGCCCAACCACCTCCCGATCCTACAGCCAGATCCTTCCCCTTCCTCGTCTCGGGTTCGTGGACTATGTCTGCCAATCGCCCGACACCTCCACCATTTTTCTTTTTGCGACTCTTCTCTCTCCCGAACGAATACACCCTGTACCGCAAGCAAGAGGAAATGAAATGGTGGTCAAAGAGCTCCATCCGTTCGAGAGATAGTACCATAAATTGAGTATACATACAATAAAAACAAGCTAAGGATTATCAGTAGTGATTAACAGTTACTTTTACATAGGATTCCAAGATACAGTACTCACGACTATAGTTTTGTTGTGGAGGTTTCTTCGATGAGACGGTAGGTAGCTTCTTCATCTGTCCCTTCATCTGCCTCATCGTCATTGCCTCGATTATCATCAATATCAAAACACCTTATCATGGAGTAGACTATCAAAAATCCAAGCAGCAAAAGTCCCACCAGAACTCCCACCGTGGGTAGAATTGGTGCTGGAATTCCAAAGGCTGCATTGAGAAGTGCCCAATTAGAAATTTGTCGTATCACAGTTGCTGTATATGAGACGGCAAATGCCAGTATACATTTTGATCTTGGTGAGTTTCCTCCAGTGCGCCGTTGAACCCATTTTGCACTCGAATAAGTCAGGATCGCTGCCAGTCCAATCCAGACAAGAAGAGAGAACAACAGATGCGCTTGCGTAACGATCCACACAACCCAACGCAGAAAATGTATGACACCAGATGAATCTTTTGGGACGAGACCGGTCTCCACATCCCAATTGTAGCATGTGAAGGCGGTCCAACAGATATTAATCACTTGTAACGAAATCCCAATCCCAATTCCGTGACATATTGTCAGGTGATTCCATGCACAAATTGTTGCCGTAGCAGGAAGTGATGTCTCATGGTTGCGGAGGAGGGGCTCCCCCATGGTATTGGCTGGGTACAAGCGAATGGTCATGGTGTTGCTGTGGTTCTTTCTTCAGCTGCTGAGAATTGAATAGTGAAGGGGATCTCCTCTCAAACGACCCGTGCAAGCAAAAAAAACCTCTTGGATGCCGACAGAATTAAAAAATACTGTCAGATCCTACTTATTCTAAATTTCTTAAAGTGTATCCATCTACGTAAGTGCTAGTACACGTGTCATTGATTTCAGTTTCGCGGGGCCGTACGGAAATTTACATCCTTATCTTCATGTATAAGGATTGTATACTTTCATATCTTCCATGCAGGCGACGAACAGAAACTCTGAACAGCAAAATGGAGTTGAGTCAATCTAGTCCGGCAAAAATTTCATGTTCTGTAGATCGATTCATACGACTGGCTCCCTGTCCTACATGGTGCTGTTGCCGGACAGTCTCTGGCTTTTCCGCAAATGATTCTTGGTCTCTTCTGTTCGTCCAAGCAGAATGGAAACCTATGACATTGAGCAAAAAGCACAGCACTACAATAAGACAAAAATATCTGTTTTATAGAACATGACCGTAAACAAAGCAAATAGATGGACTTTGAAGTTTCTATATCACAGCACAAACAAGAGGACACAATGTTTCATAGAAAAGGAATGTACGGCAGTTTATGCTGTCTGTAATAAAACAGTAAACAAAGCAAATAGATCGATTTTGAAGTTTCTATATCACAGCACAAACAAGAGGGCACAAATGTTTTATAGAAAAGGAATGTACTGTAGCTTATGCTTACTGTAATAAAACAAGTTTTCTGGATTATTATCTGGAATGACCAAAATAGATACTGAACCGGTGCTTCCAAAATGTAGTAGCCCTCATCGTATCACCAGACCAAAGGATATAGTTGTGTATTTTTTCGCAAGTCCTCCCCATTGTATTCTATGGTTCGGCGAGGCTGTAGGTAGCTTCGTCGTCTTCATCGTCGTGCTCCATATCAAAACACCAAATCATGGAATACGATACGAGCAACCCGAATATTAAAACTCCCACCATGGGAAGCATGGGTGCTGGAAGTCCCAAGGCGGCATCCAAGAGTGCCCAGGACGCAAAGGATCCAATCACAACTCCTGCATAAAAGGTGACACCAATCACAAAAATCGATCTCGACGAATAGTCCCCCGTTCGGCGTTGGATCCACTTGACGCCCGAACCCGTCAGAGCCGCCGTCAATCCAATCCACATCAACAGGTAGAGTTGCAAATCGACCTGGGACAGCATCCACACCACCCAATGTAGAAAATGATCGAGGTTCGATTCGTGTTCCGAAACGACACTGGTATCGACACCCCATATATAGCACATTAGGGCCGTTCCCGAGATATTAATGACTTGTGTCAAAAAGCCAATCACCATTCCATGATACCGTGCGGCGGTTCGTTCTGATGAAATATCCTCTTGCTGGCGACTTGTCGAAGTTGGAGCAGCAGCTGATGTTGTTGTAATGTTGTCCAGGAGAAGAGGTTCCCCCATGGTATCGGCTGGGTATAATCGAGGAGCCATCTTCTTATTGTTGTTGATGTTGACGACGATGATGACGCTTGTTTGAGGAGGTGCTTTCTGATTCTGACAGTTCAGATAAATGAGTCTGAATATTCGTTCACTTGATGCTCTGCACGAATCAAGGACCGGATTTATGTCGACAATGTCCCAATATTTGCAAACCTTTCTGTCCTTTATCACGACGTTTTGTATAGTTCCCACATAGTTTTGCGTGATTTATTTTGAGGAGGGAGGTCTGAAAATTATATACAAACCTTCATGTATGAAGATCGTTACCAACCATAAGCCTGCTTAACACACAGTTTCCAGAATGACTATTTTGGCGGATTCGGACATATTTTTTTATGCGTTTCAATTCAAAACACCGGCAGGAGGACAGACGTCGGGGAGGACCACAGACCAAAGCAGTCTTCTCACTAGTATGACTCGCCGGCTGGGTGAGCGCAAGAGACACTTTCAAGACACATGGTGTCGGAAGCTCTTTTGGCATTGTACACTTGTCAGTGAGCGGTCCATATAACTCCCGGGTTTGGTTCCTGGTCAATCATGAAATGTTAACTAGTGATATCGCACGTTAAGTAACTGCCTTCTAATTGACCACGAAAGCAGGACTCATTCACGCTTTGAAACGAAACAAAACCAGCGCGAGCACTTCAGACCCTTGCATCGCATCAGTATCGATTGGCCTACCCCTAGTTTTTTTTCTCTTCTCTCGGATGGCCATTTCGATCTTGTCTTATCTGGTATCACTTGATCTTGATCGTGCATTCTCCCTTCCGAGAGCACATCATCTCTCTTGGCTCACTTTCTTCTTGCAACACAAGAATACAGATGTGCAAGCCATCCTCTTCTTCTGTCAATAACATGGACCTTTCTCTTCTCTCTTCCAATTCGTTGGCATCCTCCTCCTTCTCGGATGCCTGTGCAATGACGAAACCATCTTCTTCACATCCAACCCCCGAAGAATGTTTGACCATTCTTCAAATCTTGGGAGACCAATGCAGCAACACTCCTTCGGAGAGAATACGGAAGGTTCGATTTTCTTCCAAAGCCTCTTCGACTCGTCGCTACAAGGACACATTTGCCGCTCGTCCAGAGCATTTGTGGTACCAACCTGATGAAATTGTGAGCTTTAAGAAACAAGCCCGCCAACTCGTCCGAGGCTCTACTACTAATGCTACCGAAGAAGGTTCTTCTTCTTCTTGCGAGTCGATGCGAGGGTTGGAAAGTTGTACGTTGGAGCGTCAACTGTTTCGCCACAAGACTATCCAATGCATACTCAGTGCCTACAAAAAGGGCCTAAAACCTCACGAAATGGCCAAGGTGGCCAAAATTTGTGCCACCTGGAGTGAAGAAATTGCCTTTGTGCAAGCCTGTCATGACTATTGCAATGTATATCAACCCACCCAAAAGGATCAGATTCCAGCCGTTTCCAACACACCACCCGAATTCCCCTTTCCGCTCCGACGATCTTCCAAAACCAAAGAACGAACAACGACTCCTTCTTGTCTGGGAAGAGCCAACAAGCGAAGCGTTCGAAGACGCCTCAGATGAGTTACCGAAACTCATAATACTAATGTACAACACATGTATACTAGCAAGCAACACACATGAATTCCAATCTTCTCTATTTTAGTAATCAAATAGTATACGGCTGAAAGGCTTCCAATGTCAAGAACCGACATTCAAAGATGAAAGGTAAAAACTTGACGTTCTTGATGTCATACGACTTCTTTTGTGGATTCCACATACTCCGAAGTGTGTCTCGTTGCTCTCTTGTCATAAAGGGCTTAAGCTTCTTTAACGTGTCACTGGCGGAACCGTCACCAAAATCATTGGCGAACCATTGGCACAGTCGTGGCAACGTGACGGAAACGTCATCCTTCTTCCGATTCAAGATCACAGTCACACTTACAAACTTTTCCACAGCTTCCGTCAATTGATCGTCCAAAAAGTCCGGCTTGTAGATCGGAACCGCAGATGATGGCATACTCAACGAACCACTGTTCAGGGCACAATTGATCCGAAAGTCTGGTCTGGTCAAGGCAAAATGAAATTTGGATTTGGGCAGAACAAATCGTGACAAGAACTGAGAGGGGTAGCTCATTTCGGCACGAATGATATTGTGTTCCAATTCCGTCAAGGAAAAGATGTCATCGGAACATTGGTAGGCAAAGTTGTTAAAGTACGTCAACCAATCCAAACCACTCTTGGGTGGGCCCAGCACTATAAATGCATGCATGATCATCACATGATACAGATTCAAAAAGAAGGCGACTCGTTCCTCTTCCGTCAAGTCGTAGGCATCCGCAGTCTTCAGCGCGGCGGCACAATTTAAAAAGTCCATCAAATCGGCATCGTTCGGGCCCTTGGCTTGGAGTGCGGTTGCCTTCCTAAGGGCTTCTTCCGCCAAGGCCAAGGTATCTTGCTTCGTTTGGGGCTTGGGCACGTGGAAACTAAATCTTCGACAATTCAATATCTTCTTCTTGTTGTACTCAAACATGGCACTCTTGTGCAGAAATTCACGAACTGGATCGTCCACGTTGATCAAATGATTCGTTAATGAGGTATTCTGTGGCAATCCGTTCTTGGCCTTGGCCTTTCTCCGAATCACAGAACCCCATGTCGATCGTTCCTCTTCGTTTTCGAACATCAAGTAGGTCGTTCGACCAAACGTCTCCACGGAAAGGCAATGAAATCCCTCCAACAATGGAGCGGTCATCTTCCCCACTTTGGTAATGTTGGAAAGCCCAATTTGGAAGCCTGGCTTCTTCTTGTCGACGCGGTAAAAATCAATGGTATGGGCAGTTACCAAGGCACGTTCTTCCACCCAATGATGATCCCCCACAGCCCGGGCTACGGCAAAGAAATGGCGAGACTTCTTTTCAAATTTGGAAAAGCGTTCGCGAAGGAACATGCGATCGTGTTGACTTGAGCAAGCCCGGAAAAGTGCAATCTTGGGTTGCGACGGGTCTTCTCGCAAGGCGGTAATGTACTTCAGACATAAACTTCGGCGGGTCTGCTCTTCTTCGTTCAAGCGAGGAGAAAACCAATCCTTGGTGCGAATGGATGGTTTCACTTGGCCAAAGGCTGTCGTCGCGGATTCCAAGCTTCGCAAGACGGGACCGGTTTTTCCACGAAAAACATAGATGGATTCATAACTTAGCTTTGGCATTGCTCTTTCTATCACAAATGGACAGAATTCGTTCAATGTTTTCAGTACGAGGGAATGCGGAGACGAGTCCGTAAGTTCCGGTGGAATGTCGGGCGTGGCGGGTTTCGCAGTGGTCTGATGCGTGTCAAAAAATTCGTCACCTCCTTCTTGCCCTTCGGACGCGCTTGTTTCATCGATGGAACTACCGAGATCAGCGTAGCTTTGGGACATTCCAGCATCTCCAGCAGACGACTCCCCCACCAGGCCCATGTCGCCCCAACTGGACATGGATGAAGCACTATTGGTACTCATATAGTCATCCTCCCCCGATGTTTCTTCTACGCTCTTTCGTTCATGCGGTTCCAAATATTTTACCTGAATCGACATGAGGTATTTGTTATCTGTGGCGACATGCGTCGACGTGTTCTTGTTGGGCTCGTACAGCACAACTTTCAACAAAGAATTGCCCCAAAAAGTTTGCAATCGGATGTCCCGAACCAATGGAATGTGGGATGTCGTCCAGGATGGCAAATCAATGTACATGGTATGATACATCATGGTGTAAGTGTCCTTTGTATTCCACTTTATTTCTTTTTCCGGCGATGAAAAGTCTCGTGAAGACGACAATTGATCTTCCAACTGGGGTGAAATCAAAGAAGAAACAAAAGGATCAAAAGGATGAGAAACACCCTTGGAAAATGTTTTGGGGCATCAACTGCTGTCAAAACTTACATCGGGTAGTTGCTCCCCAGGAGGGGTAACGACCAAACCGTGAAAGAAGTGTTCTGCCAAGACCGACATATGAGCATTTTCTTCCTCATCCCCAAACGAGTAGTGCAAGTTTGGCTCATAGTTCTTGATAAACTTAAGGATAAGACTGCAAATTCCGGAAGTCATCAATCCCAATTTCATTGGATCCGAAACTTCCAGACCAGCATACAAGGGACCTTGCGGTTCATACTTGAGCTTTCCTTGCAAAAGAATGATGAAACGGCGCTTTTTCTTGGAAAATATTCGTTCGTTCCAGTAGGGATCGTCTTTGGGTTCCGTCGGTCGGACGAGAAACATCATTTTCCCAACAAACAAATCCGTTTCGACTGGAACTTCCGATTGGCAATTCAGTTGAAAGGGAACGAGTTGCCCACCCCTGGATAGATATTTGGATTCCAAGGATGGAATTAGGTTCCTTTCAGCGAACGGCAAATTTTGGACTATATTTTCCGTTTCCTGCTGCTCTTGAGAATTATACTTCGCCAACGAAAACTGAACTGCCTTGGCCCTTGCGGTTGCATCCTTCCAACCATCTGGTGAACACGCCACTATGGTGTGGCCTCCTGGTAGTTTGAATTTGACCATGATGACCGCTTTTGGTCCGAGGAAGTAACTTTGCCACTCCGCGTTTCGAATCATCTCGCTGTTCTCTGCCCGGATACTCTTGAGGACTGCTTCTGTGAAAACTAACATCGAGAATCCTGACCGTCCTTTTTCTTCGGATGCTGGAAACAGTATTAGGGAATGATTCTCATGCAGCAACACCCTGGTTTCAGTTTGTTCCTCAACTTCATATCCAAAGAGTTCCGTCAATATCTTTTGGTCAGCGTCAACATTGCCTGAAGCAACGACCGATACGGCACCCGTGCTTGTCATATCGTCGCTGATGATTTCCGCAGCGGCAGGGAGATTGGTCCTTGTTTTCTTCCTAAATCGTAGTGTTTCTATACAAAGCCAATGCTTGCTGATTTACGTATTGGTGGCTGCCTTGTTCTTGTGGAAGGAAGCGTCAGCATACGCTTGGGACGCTTGTGTGGTGCGTAAGAGTTGGCCTTCTAAATTTTGTTCCTGTCGCCAACAAAGACTTATCCTTGGCTGTTGCTTCCTCTTCATTCTCTACATAGACCGAGGATACGTCATCATCATCCATGCTGGCGTCCGTCGGATTGAAGACCAATACGAAAGCTTGGGTGAGAGATACTAGATTAGCCCCTATCCCACGTGCTCATCCCAACCATACAGCATACTCAAAAGTTACTACGTCACCAAGACATCATAGAGCAACTAGTCACGAGCAGATGAGTCACGCTGTCGATGTCTGCGACCGTTCCATTTATTACAGCTTAAAATATTTATATACTCTGTATCTTGTTCTTATCGTCTTGACCTGTTTGCGCGCGTCTTTTGTCCGATGGTTAGAAAAAAATTAGATCAACACAAAGCATTTGGTCATTCCAAGAAACTTGGTTTGTGTGATAACTTTCTCATTTTGTATGGAAGGCAGCCACGCTATGACCGTCGATACCAACAGACCGAACAGACCCAGCAGTCGCCGACATGTTGGCTATTCAATTCTAGCCGTTGCTTCCACCATTGCGTTGCTATTGTTGTTCTTGGTGGATACGAAAAACAATGGAGGAAAGCACCATGAAGCAAGAATCAATCGTGGTTCTGAGCACATTATTAGTCTTCGAAGGAAGCAGGAGCAGCACCGCGTTTTGGATATCAAAATTGGAGAAGTGGATGATAAGCGAAAGAGGACTTCGGCACCAACTGCCATGCCAAGTATGGAACAAGAAGAAGAACCGAGCATGGAGCCTTCTGTCCAGGAAACCAGTACCGTTTCACCAAGCATGGAGCCTTCTTTCCAGGGAACCAGTACCGTTTCACCTAGCTTGACACCAACCAGCAATGTGACAACGACAACATCGACAAGTACGGAACCAAGTATGCGACCAAGCTTGACGCCAAGTAATGGACCTAGCATGGCACCGAGTTCTGGAGGAAGCATGGGACCTAGTATGAGGCCTAGTGTGGGACCTAGCATGCAACCTAGCAGTGTCCCAACGGGAGACTCCAATGCCCTTCGCTGCCAACAAGTCATGGATGTTTTTTCACGACGAGACCAGGGATTGTCGGAATCCGATCGAGTCAAAAAGCATGCACTTATTGCTCAGGATTATACTTCCTTTTTCAAGGCATCCAGCGATTTGTTCTGGTACGATTTTGTGAATCAAGATGTTGGCAACCAACTCTTGGGCAATCAAGTGAAAGCAACAACTATAGAATCCAAGCCATTGGATGCTAGATCCGTTTGGACGTGGGTGAACGGTGATTTTCATCTCTCCAATCTTGCAACCTATGATAGTCGTCGTGGAACTATCGTTCTGGGTCCAGAGAGCTACGCAAACGCAGCGATCTATGATTTTCAAGTCGACATTGTCCGATTTGTGGTTTCTGCCTTACACTTTGGGCATTCCAATACGTTGCTGGACGACGTCATCGAACGAACGGTGCTTTACTTCACTGGTGTTTATCTGGAGTCAATAATCCATTCTTTTGGTGGAGAAGGTGCAGAACTGTTTGAATTAACACCAGAAACTTGCGGTGGCGTGTTGAGTGCTTTCTTGGACGGGATTCGAGTGGCGAAGGACACGCCAGATGACGGAGTCGGTGAATTCTCCGTCCTTCTGGGTGAGATGAACGAATTATCAAAAGAAGGATCGCTACAACCAGATTCAACACTGGAGGGTGTACCAGAGGAAAGAGTGAACGAGATTAAGAATGCCTTCACTGCTACACAATACGGAACAAGTCTGATGAAGGTGGGATGGAACATCCATGATTGGAACGAAAATGACTTCTCCATATTAAGTGTTGCTACTCCAACCGATGATTCTGATGTGGCCACTGTTGGACTAGAGCATTACTTCGTCTTGGTGAATACTACGTTTGACGTGGAGCAAGTCATTCTCGAGATCACGGAGCAACCGAAGCCGGCTGCAATGTCCTACGCGTTATCCGAGGAAGCCGTGGCATGGTATGACACGCTCTTCTCCAACGCTGCCGAACAAGTTGTACAGGGAGAACGGCTGACTACACCATTTCCAGATTCCAATTTGGGATGGATTTTGTTGCCGGACAGCGACGGAGCTTCTAAGCCCTTTTCTGTGCGTCGCCGTTCCCCGTGGAAAGAAGTGCCAGCTTTCCTGACCGGTGTCAGCGATTTGGAGATTCGTGATGTCTTCGTAAGCTTGGCACAAATGATCGCAGCCTCTCATGTACGTGGGTCTCCAGCATCAGATCAGCCGGGATCGTTTGAGAACGTTCTCCAAGCCCTGTTTCCAAACGAGCAAGAGAAAGATGAATGGGGCACGGCAGTCTTCGGCGTAGCCTCCTCAATGTATAATCAATCGTTGATCGATTTTGAGTGCTTTCGGAAAAGTGTCTTCCCACACCGTCGAATGCAGGCAACCGATGGAACTGAGCTGGATTCGACCACCGAGCAGGAGGCTCTAGATGTCGATGGAGCTGTGCCTGCAACCGCAGAGCCGAGCAATTCCACAGACGCCGACAGGGACGGTGCTGAAAGTCCTCATGCGAATGCTTTGGTTGAAGAAACGATGGCCGTAGGTGAACAACCTGGCAATTCTACCGAACTTGCCAATTCCACAGCCATCAACAGTAGCGACAGTGATGGTATCGATTCTGATGTGGACGGGTCGGAGAACAATACTCTGTCAACAGGTTTCGATGACCCATTGAATTCCACCGACCTGATCAATTCTCCAGTCCCTGGCTCCGAGGGAAGTGACAGTCTTGATTCTTCAGCGAGCGAAGGAAAAGAGCTGCCAACTGGTGATGGCGAATCAGAAGATGACGTTCAAACCAATAATGAAGTAAACACGACCAATATTGTCGATTCTTCGAATGTTGGCTCGGAAGGAATCGAAAGCAACTCAACGACCGGAACACAGTCCAATGCCACCAATGTGACCAGTTCGGCAGACATCAATGTGGACGATCGTGAAAGTCATGACTGTAATCCAGACGCATCAGAAGAAGGAAATTGTGAAACCATTGGTCCTGGTTCTGGCGTTTCGGAAGAAGCTACCCTACCCATAGGTGGAGAACAAGCAAATGCCACTGATCTTGCCAATTCTACAGACACGGACACTGTTCAGGTGAACACGACAGACGATGCTGGCTCTGAAGATGAATCTGCAAGCAATGAGCCTACTGCTAGCCCCACCGTGAAACCACCTCTTGGACTGGCGAATGTCGAAGAGCGCTGCGATTGGGTCGTATCTCGCTTTGAAGAACGGGATTCTTGGATGACCGCAAAAAAGAAAGCAGAACGATACGAAGTGCAATCAGAAGACTTTAACAGCTATTTGCGATCTTCAAATCACATCTTTATGGAAGACTTTTTGAAGGAGGAAATTGGAGACAAATTATTGAAAGTGGTCTGGGACGATTCAGTATTGCTCGCATACAACGCGACACTATCTCCCAAATCCACATGGACTTGGATCACCGGTGATCAACACCTTGAGAACTTTGGGGCTTACCAGAACCGCCATGGTGATGTCATCTTCGGAATGAATGACTTTGACGAGGCTGCCATTTTTGACTTTCAATATGATGTTCTCCGGATTTTGGTCTCCATGCTGACACGGGCCAGTGCTTACGATGTGAACCAGAAAGAGACCGACGCTGCCCTTCGAAAATTCACGAAGGAGTATATCACATCTATTCTCAGCTTCGTTGGAAACAAAGCCGCCTTAACGTTTGATCTCACTACGGAAACATCGCGAGGGGAGATTTATTACCACCTGGTAGATGTGGTCAATGATGAAAGTGTCGAGGAACAACTCGACAAGTTCACCACCGAAGGGGAGGAACCGGCAGACCGTCGGTTTAAAAAGGGGACACTGAGTGATCCGCACCATTCCAGCAAACTGGCGTCAATCTCGGATGCTTTGGAAGAAGAGATCCGAGAAGCTTTTACTGCTCTACGTTATGGGTCCACAATGCTGCACATGGGATGGAACATTCGCCCCTGGGAAACTGGCAACCATCAATACAGTGTATTGGACGTGGCTGCTCGTATTGGAAGTGGCACTGCTTCCTACGGCGTCGATCGATATTATGTTCTCTTGCATGACGTCGGTACAGATGATGTGATAATCCTGGACGTGAAGCAACAGCAAGAACCGAACATGAAAAGGTTATTCTCGGAGGAAGATAGTGCTTGGTACGATGCCATGTTTCCAAATACTGCTGCCCGGGTGATTGAGGCAGAACGCAGGTTGACATCCTTTTCGGATCCATTCAATGGATGGATCTTGTTGCCCACCAGCAATGGAGAAATGGTACCGTATACAGTCCGGCGACGCTCTCCATGGAAGAAGAAGCCCAAATTTCTCAACAGCAATGCCTTGGACGCCGAGGAAATTGCAGCGATCATGAAATATCTAGCCAAGTCTACCGCCGCCTCCCATATTCGTGGATCGGCAGCAAAACCGCCAGCTGATTTCAAGAGTGTCATGCATGCCATATTCGGCGGACCCGACGGCGAGTCAAAAGTTGATACCTGGGGCGACGGTATGGTTGAAATGGCGAACTCCATTGCCAACCAAATGGCATTAGACTTTCAATGCTTTGAGGATTACGTTGGTAGGGAGTAGGCTAAAACTAGAAAAAAAGTATCAAAGCAATCGCTACAAGCTATTTTGTACGTTTATCCGCGTTCTGAATCTTCAATCCAGTTGCTCTTCGCTTGCGAGTTGCGCTTCCCACAGCAGAATGGCTTGATCGACATCGGCTTCAGTCAACCCCACTGAACTTTTGGTCTTGATCACGTGGCCCTCAAATAATGGCCTGAACTTTTTGTTTTCTTCCCCTTCAATAAGCTCTTCGTCATCCAATGCCAACCAGTATCCCACAGACGGATTGTTTTCTAACCACTGTTGAATCTCCCACTGTCGTTCGGAATGAACATTTGTGTCTGTCATGCTGAAAAAAGTTGTGACTGGAATCTCGTGTTTTTTGAAATCGGCAAGGATATCTTCCACAAAGCTAGGTTGCGTTCTCCATGTTGAACTTAGCACAACTTTAGCCTCTGTAACCTGGAGGAGACGCTTGAAAGGGTCCATGGTGCATGTAGGGAACAAAAACCCTTCTCCTGGAGTATTCGATTCATTGAATGGAAAAGGCAACACAACCCCATCAATGTCCAAGAATATGAGCTTCTTCTCAGCATCAGGTTGACTCATAATATTCTCCAACTGTGCTTGGCATCATGCTCAGCTGATAGTGTTGTTGATGCTAATTGGCCCAGCCTATGGCCATACCGACAAAGAAAGTCTCTTGATGAGATGCAGCAAGAAAGCACCATACCGAGGACTAAACCAGCTCTTTTAATGTATCGACTCCATCGACTACTGTGTAGGCCTAATAAAAAGAACTACTGTAAACCCACCTCCTTCGGCCTAAACTATTCGGGTTTGTCCGATTGCGAAGCCCAAAGACCTAAAGTCTGCAACTATTAAGGGGCTATCATATATATCAAACTAGCATCAAGCTTTCGATGTGTTCTTCAAACCATCATTGGAATCACACTTACTTTCGGTTCAAGACTTCGGGTTTCTCGAATTGCGAAGCGCACTACCATTAGACGATCTCTTTCAAAACAGTCTCATAAATTCAAAATCAAGTCAAACTGAAATCAATTGAAGCAAACTACAAAGCTAAGGATCATCAATAATATTCTCCCTTAAAGGTAAGGAAATCATGGACCAAGGGATGACAGCAAGTGGCTAGAATGAATACAACTAACACCATTCGGTTTCCCTATGCTTGGATGCTATAGAAACAAACACACAAAAATG
>JAAMXS010001317.1:0-125240 GCA_019693525.1 Cylindrotheca fusiformis | reverse complement strand
GGCGGTGCAATCGACGGCAGAGACTCAGGAAGTGGTTTTGGGGCGTCCGTGTCGCTGACTGAAGCTGAAGGGAGAATGAAGCTGGCTGTTGGAGCCCCCGATTTCGTTGAATGGACTCTTGCAGGTCTGGACCGTACCCTCATTGGCGAAGTCTTTGTCTTCGACGAAGTTGTCGAAGAATAAGAAATGCATGGTAGTTCTGTATATTAAGAATCGCAGAAGAATAGAGCGGTCTTGGCTACTTCTCTGTGCTATAGACACAAACGCGGTGCTTGGGTAAGATCCCTGCTCGGCTGAGTTTCCACACATCAGCCTTCGCGAATTTACTGGGTCGTAAATCTGTCAAATAATCGGTGTTGTCTTTTTCCAAATAGTCCGTACGCTTCTGAGCTACCGAAGACAATCGACTTGACTCATGTGCACCTGGAGCAAGGTACTCCTTGGCTACTTGAACCCACTTCAACCAAAAACCAAATTTCAATTTGTGAAGAGTTTTGTTTCCGACGATTTGAACTGAGCAACGAAACTCCTCTAGGCAATTTTTCGTCTACATGTTGTTTTGGAAAAGCATGTCCCACTCGGCTAGGGAGCAGGTTGGGGTTGACGGATAGAGAGCACTTCCTTGCATGACTGAATTGGTGGCAATCATTGCCAGAACTATTCTTCCATTCAGGAACAAGCAGATCATGTACAGACTTGATAATTCTATATTTGCGCGTGGAGCCGGGGCATAATAAGAGACAAGTGCAGAACAGCATACGAAAAGGCGAGGCGAAAGGGCAGCTGGGTTAAATATTTTGACACAAAGTTCATATCTTTAAAAACTGACAGTCACGATTTGAAGATAAAAAAGCTGGATGATAGTAGCGCTGTGGTTCAACTGATGTGCTCCTGCGTTATATCTTTGACAGATGCAACACCTCTGTACCACTTCGAAAAGACTGCACAGTCTGATCGTAGTGCTTTAGTTATCAGTCAGCTCCCCGCTTGTCGACGTAACGGACAGATATAGATATTAATTTTATCCATCCTCAAATTTGTCAAGAGACCCTTCACACGTGCCGCGCTGACATCTTTTATTGCAAATTTGGCACGATTGCTGGACCAGGGAGAGAAAGGCCTCGAAATCTGCAGGCGTCTACTTAACCCATAACTCCAATTTTCCGGCAGCGAAGTTGCAAATTTTCGTCAATGGTGTGCAGTGCTCTTTCTTTTCAAAAGGGCGCATGGCTTGATTATTGAATGGGAAACGACACGCAGTTCAAATTTTCTTATTTATCCGATTGGCACTCATAAGAAGTGTTCGAAGGTTGGACCAGTATCAGATGTGTAGAGAGTCATGGTCTCTCATAAGATTGTAACCAACAAACCTCGCCCAGCAAACTCGGCTTCAGTTTTGTGAAGTAGAAGATCGACACTTCTCACTGTGTGGTAGCAGCTCTGTGATGGCAACAATGACACCATTGCTCCTTCTCTTGAAGGCCATCCTTTCTCACGATGCTGCTGTGACGGCCATGGCACTTCATCAGATCCGCGATCTGATAGACATTGGAAGGCTCCAAGAAAGTCCTCTTCGATCCTCTATTGTTCTCGAACGTATCGTTCAGGCTCTGTTGAGGCACCATCCTTGGCTGGCCCAAGTCGCAACCGTCGACGATTGTTCTCTGCCGCTTCATTTGGCTGCCTCCATCGGCAACACCAGGGTAGCCAGGCTTTTGATACAGTATTATCGCCAGGGAGCCTTGACGCCCAACTCAAAAGGCAAGATCCCCTTGCATTATGCGGCTCGTGAAGGTCGCACCGATATGGTAAAACACATGCTGCAGGTGGTACCAGAGGCGGCTGCTATATTGTCCCAAAAGGGGAAACTGGCGCTGCATTTTGCGGCCTGTGAAGGTCATGTGGAAGTCTGCCGTGCCTTGCTCCAAGTTCATCCCGAGGGCGCATCGATACCATCCAAAAAAGGAAAAGTCGCTATTCATTTTGCCGCCAGATGGGGCCACAGGATAATCGCCGAGGACTTGCATCAGCTGTTTCCCGAAGGAGTGTCAACATTGGATTACGATGGCTCACTGCCCCTTCACGATGCCACGCGAGAAGGGCAATTCGAAGTGGCTAAATATCTCGTTGAACTGTACCCCGAAGGATTGAGCAAGGAAAATTTGAGAGGGGAAATTCCGCTCTTTAAGGCGGTTCGAAGTGGTCGTCTTGACCTTTGCTCCTTCCTAATTCATGCCTGGCCTCAAGGGGGCAAGCAAGTGCTAAGAGGAGTCCGGGAGGAGGACGGTGTTCAAAGTTGGGAACCTTGCATGCTGGATCTGTGTTTGCGCGGAGCTGTGAACATGCTGGGACAAAACCCAACTTGCCATCCAACTACAATAGAACCAGTGGAGGATATTTTCCGTTTGACTGCTACAACTGGTCCGACGAGGGGGGCAGCTCCTTTCGAATTCGATCACTTTTTTTCAAGATCAATATCTCCAGAGCTATTCGAAGTTTCACCGAGGAAGAAGCGTCCTATGTCGTCTGATAAGTTGGAAAGTGATAAGAGGGCACGCATCGAGAGTCTTGATACAAACCCATCCAATCCAGAGACCTCCCCCAAGATCCAGCAGTTCCTCCCTTTGCATGCAGCGATACAATGTGAGGCGTCACCACCTGTCCTAAACTATACTATGGATCTACATTCGGACAATTTGAAGAGAAAAGACGACAACGACATGTTGCCCTTGCATTTAGCGATACAACATGGCTCCGAAGATACGCTTCCCTTTGTTTTAGAGAGACTATGGAAGGCGTATCCAGAAGCCTGTTTTCAGCGTGACCATTTGGGCAGATTGCCTCTACACCTGGCACTGAAAGCGAGGTCCGACTGCCGGTTGGTTCGATCTCTATTGGATTCCAACCCTTCCGCCATTGGTGAAGATTACAGTATCAAGGATCCTGATTTTTCCGAAACCCGCCTCGTCCTGATGGCTGCTGAGTTCCAATGTGACCTAAGTACGGTTTTCATGCTTTTGCGTGAGGACCCGAGCGTATTGAAGGAAACCATCCTGAAAGGCTAAACAAAATAGAATTGCTACTATTAGAAACACATGTACTACTAAGAAATCCCTCTTTCAAATGATGTTCATACTAAACCTTTGAAGGACTCGCGTTTAAGAAATGTTGGCAAGTTCACCTATAAAGATACCCAAGACCCCCCCACAAAGCAAGCGACAACACTAGAATGAAGATCCTTCACATCTTAAAATTCCAGAGTTTTGAGCTCTAGTTCGCTCCTCTTTCCAAAAGTTTGAACTCTGTCAGTGCAATTATGTTTATGGAGTCTTTAGTTGTTACCACTACTGTAGTAGGGTTGTGATTTAGTATGAGCAAAATACTACGCTCTGTTCTCACCAGCAGTGCGATATATACTCTGTATTTACTTTGCGATCCTTAAATCAACGTAGGTACAGACTTCGTACCGTACAGATCCCTACCAATCTGGTGTCATTTTAGTTTCTTGCGATCTTATTTGGCCGAGTCATCCATCTGGAGGAACGTCACGTTGCAGAACATTCCGAGAACGACAACTGTGCACAGCAACTCCAGCATCGTTTCAGAGTCTGAAGAGGCTGTTGAGTATATCTGAAAAAGGAAAGATGAAACTCGGCATCGAATTGTTCTTGGGAGTGCTTTTCTTGATCTCGTTCGTCGCCAATGGACTTGTGGTGATCGGAAACCACGGAAGAACGCCAGCACGAACAGGACGGAAATTTCCTTCTACGAATCTGTACAGCTCGTCAGTTGTGGAGGAGACGGGACGGATCCAATCGTTGCCGCTCCCCCCATCGAGAAAGAAGGGCCCCTTTCGTGGAATCCGCGAGAGCATCTCTCACCTATCCAACAACCAAAGATTTGTGCGCAAACGAGCGGAGGAATTGGGCGATGTCTTCTTGACCAACGTCTTCTTCCAACCGACAGTTGTAATTGGTGGAAAGGAAGCCATCCAAGAATTCGTTTCTGGAACTGAACTCAAGGCCAAGGTGATCAACGGCGGGTTTCCCGATACGTTCAAGGAACTGCATACCAAATGGGGAACTCTCAATCTGGATGCCAATGATGAGGTATTCAAAGAAGCTAGAGAGATGTTTGCAAATGTCTTTGGTCAAGAAAGTTTGAAGGAGTATACGCCCGTGTTGTATCGGGAGATGGAACTGTATATGGAAGATTTGAAAGCTCGTGTCCAGGCCAATCCAGAAGAGCCAATTAAACTGGTTCCAGAGTTGAAGGAGCTTTCATTGCAGATCTTTAGCAAAATCTTCTCGGGCGAACCCCTGACAAAGGAACAAGTTCAAATGTTCGATGACTACAATGATGCGCTTTTGGCACTGCCGTTTCAAAAGAAAAAGGTGAACAGAGGAAAGTACGCCCTCGAATCTCTAAAAAAGGAAATGTTGGCTCGCTTCAAAAAGTGTCCTGTAGAGGGAGATCCCTCCAATTCCTATTTTCAAGCAGTAAAGAATCAAAAGGGTTGGGAAGATGAAGACCGTATTTGCAGCATGATGGTATTGCTCATTTGGGGTGCTTACATTGAATGTACATCCCTTATGGCCAACTCGTTGGTGGCCATTCAGAAGTACGATCCCAGCTACATAGATATTGTACGCATCGAGGTCCACGCCGCTGCGGAAGGCAAGTCTCCGTCGGAATTTGGGTTTTGGTCGGGATTGGGCAATACATTGGGAGTGTTGCGAGAAAGCCTTCGTTTAATCCCTACTGGTGGCGGATCCCCGCGCTATTCGAATGAAGATTTTGAATTCCGTGGTTATCGCATTCCTGCTGGAACAGTGGTCATAATGGATCCCCGAATCGGCAATACGGACCCAAAGCTATTCAAATCTCCAGAAGAGTTCAAACCGACTCGGTGGTGGGTCGGAAAGCAGCAACAGGATGAGGGTGAATCATCATCCTCGTCATCCGGCTGTCCATTTCAAGGAACAGCTTTGAAATTGGGATTTGGTTCATGGTTTCCAGGTGGTTTTGGGGCACATCAATGTCCTGGTATCCCACTTGCAGAGTTGATCGCTAAGATCTTTTTGGCCAAGACGGTTGAAGCATTTGATGGATGGAGCTTTGCTGCTGGAAAAGGAAATGGTGCTACCAAGGCACCAGACAAGGTCAAGTTTGTGGAGGTTCCCATCAAACATCCGACCGACGATTTTGGTGTCAAGTTTTCTTTGCGAAAGGATGCGTAGTATAAGAGTTTGATTGGATTTTGAGATTCTCTACGATAGGACAACTGATTTGAATCTTATTAGTCAGCTATCTCAATGGACTCAATCGACTTCTCCGTGGTATGATATGTACATACTTACTTTTCTCCACGAACACAACCACTTCTCCGAACATCCTCACGGATCCGATTCGAGTTTTCTTGCAACTTGCTGCTGCGGAAATTGAAGTCAACTCCCACCATCATGAAGAAAGAGAGCGACTCATAGATAAAGGTAGAGTCGACACATTAATAGCTTTGTTATCAACAGCAACAAGTAGAAAAAAAGGAAATTATGTCAGGCCTTATTCCAGATCTAGCGAGTTGGGCGCTTCGTGGTGGTGCTGGCAACGAGCAGGACGACAATGAAAATGGCAGCAACGAGAATAGCAACAACGATAGCGACAACTCCGAAACGGTTCAACCGGCGGTCACAGAGCAGGAAATGCGTGCACGTCGTCTCGCTCGAATGGAAGCTACCATGGCTTCATCTCAGACGCCGCCACCGCAGGGCGATCCGATGGACGTGGATTCATCGTCTCCCAAGAAGCCTCCACCTGTTGCCTCTGCTGAAAAGCCAACTGGAAATTCTGCAACTACTACTAGTAGTAGTAGCAGCCCACCGAGGAAGAAAGCAGCACAGCCCAAGGCCGCATCTCCTTCCAAGGCGGCTCATCAGCAGCAGGATACACCTCAGCGAAAACGAAAGAAGGACACAAAGCTACTGGGATCCTCTCCTGCCGATTCGGCGCGCAAAATCCAACGCAAGAAGGAACTGCTGATCAAGAAAGTTTTGAACATTACTCTGTCGCAGCAGGATCCAGCTTGTGTTTTGATTCAACTCGATGACGACGGCAACAGCAACGCAGAAAATAGTATTGGAGTGCACACGATTGCGGAGCTTTTGGCCACAAGGCTATCCTTGCCTCCATCAGAAATTGTAACCATGCCACAACAAAAGCCGCTGATTCCGTACTTGGGGCAGGCGCATCGCAAGGCTGGAGATGAATTGAGATGCTTGCGTCAGTCGTCATCTAAGAAGGATACTACTGAATTGCAAGAAATCCTGCAAGAAATACAGAGACAAGTTGTCAGCTATGCTGCTACCTCCCTGATGGAACCAGACTTGTTTGAACAAGCAAGTGATGGAGTTGATCAGCTTTCCAAGGCATTGATGAGTTCTTCCTTGGATATCTCATCGTCCATTACATTTGGAGTCAGTGGGTCCACTAGTTCCTTCTACTATCTACTGTGCGAAGAACTCGCTGAACAAGATAAGGCTACTTTGAACAGGGTTGTTACCATGGTGGCCAATCAAATTGTATCGCAACTACGCAAGTGCGACAGCATCGACGCTGGAGTTGGCGAGAGTTCGGCCTTGGCATTGGTATCCGCCTTGACTGCAGTGTGCCAAAACAAGAAAGCCGCCGCCGCCATGGCGGAAATGGACGGGTTCTTGGTCCCACCAGAGGGAACTCCGGAAGCGGCCGAACAGGTTCGGCCTTCCATGCCGGGCGGTACCGACTTGTTGCGCATGCTGACCGGAGAAAATCGACCCTACAAGCGACGCAGTGGACCAGGAGTGGAAAAACATACCTTGTTGGGAGCATGTTTTCGAGTATCCACGCCCAAGAACAATTCTTCCTTTTCACCATCATCCATCTTGCGACAATCCTTGGATAGTGTCGAACGGACGACGAATCAACAACGTCGGCAGTTGAGAGTCTATCAAGAGGGATGCAACCAACTTATCATGGGATTGATCAAGGGTGGATCAGACACTCGTGGAAAGGTAAGATATTGCTCAAAGGTTCAATGCGACTCGGTATGAGTCTGCTGTATTCTAACATTTTATGATTCCATCCCATACTCGCAGGTATTGCAGTGGTTTACAGATTGTCTGTTGCTCAACACAGGAGCGACTGCCATGAGACCGGATGCCACAAAAGTTGCCTCCTCGGCAATGCTTCTCAATGTTTCTGTGGCGTTGCTCAAGTTGTGCGAGCCATTTGTAAGGGACGAAAAGAAGCATAAATTGATTGATCCTGGGTTTGTATCATCACCGGAACACAACGGAGGTATCTTCCCTACGACAGGTGACGACTTTTTGAGACGGCTGGGAGAAGCGTCGGACGATGATATGAAGGTGGAGTATGCACCCAAGAATACATTCATTCCTCATTGTTTCTTTTTGACCACTCGCTCTCTGGCGCTCGGACTTGTTCCAATGTTGAGTCATCACGAGAACTTATTGCGGCACATTTCACACCAGCACTGGGAACTGAGTTCGCAGAATCGCGACATCCAGTCGGATCCCCACTTTTGCATTTTGGTCAGCAAACAACGGTCCGCCGAAGTTGCTCTCTTTCAAGAAGAAATGATGACGGACTCGCTGAACTTTTTCAATCTCATGGCAAAAGTTTTGACCGATATGCCGGATGAGGTCCTCAAACTCATGCCCGAACATTTTGTCGATAACATATGCAATGCCCTGGAGAGTGTAGCAAAGATGAAGCCAAAGGCATTGAGAGGCTTGGAATTGCGATATGTGTTCAAAATGGTCGTGAAATTGTTGTCCGCCCGATATGCAAGCGTGAGTATCATGTCTAGTTGTGTTTTGTTTCCCCTTTTGTTGTCTAATATCCGTCTTTCGTACGTTGGTGCTTCAATATCAGATGGTCCGCAACTACAATCTCCGAGCTATGTTGGGAGATGTCTTGTACGAAATTTTCCTCCCTTCTAGTGGTAACGACAGGCGTGATGTACCGACAAGTGTTGCTTGTGATCCTCTGGCGGGTGGCCAAACGTATCTGCTCTCGGACAAGTCAGCTCAAGAAACATTGGCTCCTTCGCTTCTGCTGCTTTACGGAGAAGTCGAACACACAGGCTACTATGATAAAATGAGCCATCGTGCGAAGATCTCATCTCTTCTCAAATACCTGTGGGAATCATCGGAGCATCGTTCCGCTTTTAGGGCCATTACCCAAAACAAAACGTCTTTCATGAAATTTGCAAATGGGATCATCAATGAAACCAATACTCTAATTGCAACTGTCATGCAGAAACTGCCGGAGATTAAGACAACACAAGAAGAACAGAGGAATGCACAAGAGTGGTCGAGGCTCAGCGAAGAAGAACAGAACGATCGCACTAGCCGACTGGAAGAAAACGAAAGAGAAGTCAAGCACGCTCTGCCATTGTGTAACAAGACACTTCAAATGTTTGGCTACTTGAATACGGATAAGGACATCCGAAGCCTATTTCTATTACCGGAGATGTGTGTTCGTCTTGTGAACATGTTGATACATGTTCTCGGTAAGCTCGTTGGTTCGAAGGGATTGGAACTTAAGGTACGGAACGAAACTGCTGATATAGTTTTGCCTGGAATTGCTACATCCAGCTATGGAGATTATACTCACATTCATTGTTTTGCTAGGTGGACAATCCAGAGCAGTACGAATTCCGCCCCAAGGAAATGTTGCGTGACTTGTGTGCAATTTTTGCCCTCTTTGCTTCTTCCGACGACTTTCAAATGGAATGTGCGAAAGCAGGTTGTGATCCAAATCTCCTGAGGAGTGCTGTTAAGACGTGCCAAAAGTTGAATCTTTTGACCGGTGAATCAATGGCTGCGTTTGAAAGGTTGCCTGGGCTAGTGGAAGCTGCTGCCAAAACTGCAGAAGAGGATGAAGCTCTTCTGGAGGATGCACCTCCAGAGTTCATGGACGCTATTTTGGCGACATACATGCCCGATCCTATCCAGTTGCCCAGTGGTCACTACGTCGATCGCTCTACTATCACGCAGCACTTGTTGAATGATCCCACTGATCCATTCAGTCGCAAGGAGATGACTCTCGAGGACATCCAACCAGCAACTGAGTTGAAGGAACGAATGACCAAGTGGCTCGATGAGAAACGCGCCGCTCGAGATGCAGAGAAGTAAAATCCTATTAGGCCCGTCCATAACGCTATTGTGCTGCTGCTCTTATTGATGAACGATCTACGAGGCAGTATGAAACTAGTCCCGGTTCTGGCTATACACCGGCATAGTGGTGGTCTCGCTAGTGTCTCCTGGAAAACACAGATCTGGTGGGTCGAACGACAATGTTGAATCTCCGTCCTGATCACTTCCTGAGGTGCAATCCCTCTTTCTATGGCTTCCCCGCCAACACCAGAGAAAGGGGAAATCAACAAGCGAAATGCTGATGCAAATTTCTAACAGCCTAGAGATCACAGGGATGCACACCACACGAGAACAGAACAGAATAGAAACTTCATTGATAGTAGTCTCATCATCTTATATGCTCTCGTTGTATTTAATGTGTAGTTGATGTATGCATACCTCCAATCTCGTTCGACCCTACTGTTTCGCCTTCCTCTTTCGAAGGTTGTAGCGGATGCTAACCTTGTTCTCAGTGGTGTTCTCCTTGGCATCAGGCTTTTGGAAGTTTTCTTCCGTGTCGAAGCTTAGGTCAATGCCTCGCGAGCGCTTCATGTGGATTTCCCATAGTTCTTCACCAACAGAGTGAAGGCGTTTCCTTGGGGAGTGATCAAAGTCATCTTCGGTCCTTGGCGTCGCAGTTTCCCGTCGAAGGTGAACATTCCAGAGCTCTTCGCCCAAGGATGCTGCTTTGGATTCTGGCATGGTTGTTTGTCTTGTGTCAATCTTGTTTCTATGTATGAGGTTTTTTGTAGCTTGTGTCAAAGAGTGCCACTGCAAATTCCCGAACCCTTCGCTCTCTTTGAAGAACAAAATCTGACATCAAGGCGACCTCATGATGTCATGACGTCATGACTCAGGACCCTCCTCTAGGTCGAATGGGTCGACCAGCCGTTGCTAGCGCGCATGCACTCCCTTAGACATTTTCGTCATCGCGCACAAATGAGTATTTACTTGCAGATACTCCACAGCAATCGACGTAAGTTCAGTACTACGAGCGCGTGGCAGAAAAGTCTTCAATGAGGTTGCAAGGTGCAACATAAAAAGTCAGAATTTTGGTAGCCGTAGCAACAGTACTGGATTCTACCTAGTTCACATTTGAACTTGAAATGTCAAAAACACGGTGATGGAATTGAGGACGATGACGGTGTGTGTGATTTGAATCCTCAAGCTGTGGAAAACAACGAAAGGAAAACGAATCAGAGATAATGTCAAGCTACGGGCCCGGAGGAGGGGGCGGTCCTCCTGCACTTGATGAGGGCCAACTACCTCGTCGAAGTCGTTCCAGATCGCCGCCGCGTCGACGAGGCCGTCGCGGCAGTCGAAGCAGGAGCCGAAGTTGGAGTAGGTCAAGATCAAGATCGCCTCCTGGAAGGCGAAGGTCCCGATCGCCTCCGCGACGACGTCGGGGCAGATCCAGAAGTCGCAGCTACAGTCCTGGAAGATCCAGAAGTAGGTCGCCTCCATACGGTGTAAGTAGTATCAGTTCCAAGTGTGTCGTTGTGCTACAACTGTTGTTTCGGTGCCGATGTATGAACAATGAAGTGGTGGCCACATTCTGGGATGGATTCTGGATTCTACTTTGCAATAGGATGCAATGAAATGTCTAACAGCATTTCCTTTTTTTTTAACAGGGAAGATACAGGGATAGAAGAGACAGAGGTCCGCCCAGACCCTACGGTGGCCGAGGAGGTGAGCATTATTTTCCAACAGTGTAGATAAGGTCTTGCAAGCATTTTCCAACACGGCGATTCTCTCTCTTTTTGAATTCTTTTAGATTATGGACGCGGCTATGGACCACCTCGAGGACCTTATGGTGAACCCCCTTTTGACGGTCCAGGCCCCCCTGGTGGTAGAGGAAGACCCCCTCCTCGTCGTGGCGGCGACAGGCGCCGAAGGGACGAAGGCCCACCTGGAGTTTCACTGCTGGTTCGAAATGTTTCTCCAGACATTCAGACACACGACTTGCAGAGGGCCTTCGGTAAAATTGGAGAAGTACGGGATGTTTACATTCCTAGAGATTACCACTCTCAGCAGCCAAAGGGCTTTGCATTCATTGAATATGCCACTCCCGAAATGGCTCGCGAGGCACGCGATGAGATGGATCGATTTCGAATCAAGGGCCGCGAGCTAGAGGTTGTATTTGCACAGGAACGACGAAAGACCCCGATTGAGATGAGGGGGCGAGCTGGCGATGCTCCTAGTCGGAGTCGCGATCGTGGGCGTCGTGGACCAAGCTTCGAAAGGTGAGGACAATGAGCGATCTGACCGCATCTCTTGCTTATGCTAGCCTCTCACCCAGCAGGAACAGGTCGTCATCGTTCGAACGGCACAAGCAAAGGAGGCGGAATGAGGAGCGGAGCCACGGGCGAGATGACAGAGGGTCGGACGACGTAGGAAGCAGCCGTATGGAAGCAAGCACCAGAGAGGAAGAAAAGCCTACGCATAACGGAGATAATGGTGACGATAGCAAGCCACCTGCGGAAGATGATCCCTAGAAGACTTATTTGGGACAAGCTACAACCAGCTTGACCATATTTTTCATGAGTGCAATGAAGTTCCTCTTGATACCTTCTCATCGGGATATGTGATTTGAATGTTTCTTGTAAGTATAGTCCTTGGAGAAGAAGACGCCTTTGAAGATTTAGTGAAAGGCGAAGCCTGTCAAAATCAGTAGCAAGAATGTCATGTCGGCGTACTGATTCTCATCGAATGAGTAGCTTTGTAAATAGTCAAGTTCATGTTTCAAGGCCAAGATCAAGAATTCAAGACTTCTCACGTCCTAGAATCCAAGTGCTGGTGTCGACGTGCAATGTCCTCTTATTCCAAGTAGCCAAGAAGCAGCTTCGTCTGATTTTCAAATGGAGAGCTCAGTTTGTTGTCCACATCACAAGAAAACGTTCCCCAAGACAGTCTTGGTGTAATGTGGACCTCATACTAAGTGGGTGGAAATGGGTCAACTCTCTTTCGTTGTCATTGCCCACATCATTCAACAGTATCACTTAGGAACGCTTTAACAATTTTCAAGATTGCATTGCTACCCACTAGTATTTCTCCATTGCTTTCCCAAACGCGTACTGTAGCGAGTGACGGGCGTCGCTTTGGATGACCGCGTCATTGACCGCGCAACAACAGTTCCTTGATGATGTTTGTCCAAGGGTTCAACGTTCAACCACAAAAAACGTAATAACGATGTGGCAGAAACAAGCTTGCGGAGCGAAACAATGGATGTCGAGTGGTTGATTCATAATTTGTGCTTCGACGAAGATTTCGATAACGTGCAAATCGACATTGATCTTCATGATGACGATGTTTGGGCCAGATTACTTGCAAGTTTGGCTCGAGGCAGTGCAGTACGACACTTGAAACTATTTCGGACACCAGAGTATGAGATGCGGACTACTGATGAAATAGAGAATTTGTTCACTACTGTAAAGATGCTGCCAAGTCTGGAACAGATTGAACTGCGCGAATTTTCTGTTTCAGACCTTGAGTATGCATGCTCAGCGTTGTCCGGGAATCGAAAGATTGCGAAGTTTATAGTGGATTGTCCTGACAAGAATTCGATGTCCATTGACTCCATGAAAGCTCTGGCGTCGATTCCAAACCTGCGATACGTGGATATCGACCTAGCTTCGATCTGGCCATTGTCTTATCTTTGTGATTCGCCGTCTGTGGAAGAGATCACAGTTGATAGCAACCTCTATCTCGATTTCGCTGACAGTCAAATCTCTCCTCTAATGAATGCTATCCAAACATCGTCAATCCTGCGAAGCTTGGACGTGCATGATATCAGAATACGGGACGACCAAGTACAGCTCCTAGCTGCGATGCTGACAGGGAACACATCTTTGGAGGCTCTTCATCTGTCAATCACCATAGGTGATGATGTGGATCGGCTGTGCCAATTTATCATTGATGCGATGAACAGCAATGAATCCTTACAAGATTTTTGTAACTATGACAACTATACAATCCATGTTGGAGGTGAGACTGACAAGAAGCAAACCCAAATGGTACAAAGGAACACCACCTTGACTAGTTTTTCCTTGTTCAACGATGAGGAATCACCAGAGTTCAGAAGAAAGCAAATGTACTTGAGGCTAAATAAAGGTGGGAGAAAGCAGCTGCTGAAAACAGCTATGGGATCTAAAGAAGCTTGGGTCGAGGCACTGATTGAGTTACACGACGATCTATCTTGCCTATATTTCGTTCTTCTTCTGAGTCCATCTCTTTGCATAACGAACTCATACCAAGATGAAGGTGAGTTCAAAAGGCCTTCAAAACGACCCTGTTGGCGGGATTCGACGACATAGACCGCTTTACAGACATTCTACATTTCAATTTATCCACTGCATGATCTCTATTCCATGAACTCCATGGGTCGACTTTCTGCATTTTCAATTCTCCCAGTTGGGTTGATAATGTACATCGCAATAACAGTTCTTCCATACTTTCGATTTCTAATACCGACCATAGTATTTTTCTCACCACCATACACAGGTGGAAGCTGCCGCAAGAGTTCCACTGGATATTCGAGGAGCACAATTGTATCCTCTGCTACTACAGGTGAATTGCACACGGCCTCCATCAAATCGGCGTAAACGACTTCTTCGTAAGGAGGACATATCGTAATAATACCGAATGTTTCTCCTTCTGGTATACCGACCCCCGTAGGATTTCTCAACAACTGGAGCACGTCACTGTTTACAATTTGTGTGGTGTGATCATCCCCATCGAACTGACACCACTCAATGTTCCGGGCGATCGCAGCACAGCAGTCGTCGGACAGATCGCAGAATGTGCAGTGACGAGCACCTCGACTCAGCGATTCAAGACCCACTGAACCAGACCCAGCAAATAAATCCAAATGCCGCACAGAGAAATCATACAAACCGAAGGATGTGAAGGTAGAATATACAGCTTCTCTTACTTTTCCCATCATCGGACGGAGATAGACAGAAGGGGAATCTAATCGGCGTCCTCTCGCCGATCCGCCAAAGATTTTCAGCATACTTGGATTGTTCAATCCAGCGTCTCGAGCTTTTCCTTGTGGTCTAAGCCTCGGGTTAGCAGAACCTCCCGCTGAGACCAAATAAATCTGTTAATCTCGAATTCAGACATGGAATAAGCGAACAAAGGAACAGCATCATCACTTACACCCTTTTGTACGAACATTAGCTGGCACTACATGCCCTAAGGGGTCGCGCCGTGCTGCAACTTTACGCTTTAAGTTGGCTGGGAGCTCATCCTTTTGTGTCGTTTCCTTTGCATACAGTGAAGTCGAACCCAGTCGCCATTTTTGTTGCGATGTGAAGGCCAAAGCGGCAGGGGCAACTGCCGCCGAAATGAACAGTAGAAGGACTACGCGCAGAAACGCTGATTGCAGACAAGGCATTGTTGGTATTCTGTGATGGAGATGCTTATGGAAAACTTCTGTGTTGGTACATGAGACAGTCTTCCAATTGCATTCTGTCAGCTGGTTTCTTGGGTTGTTGATGGTTGATGGTTGCCCATGGTCGGATGAGTCAACACAGTCTGGCCGTCATTCTCTCCCCCTATTGTTACGGTAACTACTTTTTAGGGGTGACCCTCCCCCACCTCCTTGTTTTATGATAGCTACCATGGTGTTTCCATCTTGCTGCAACGACCTTTATACCTTATACGCTTCACGTAGACCACCAATGGAACATTCAATGCCACATCGATGAAGCGTAGAGGACTTGGTTGGCGACTTCGTCTGCTCCTTGTTGCATCTATAGCAAGTCTTGTTTTCATCGAGGTTGGTACCGGTACCAACTCGACGAGTCGGCTTTATCCTGCCTTCGTATCGCCAGCTTCTAGAAGCCAGGATTCTAGAAGCGAGGATGTTTCAAATCATGAAACGATTTGTTCCACATCATCGGTGATTTTTGAGGAATCGGAAACATCCCCACAGAGCTATATGAGAGCGAACAATGAGACGAGCAAGACTGAGTTTGCCTATGCATTTACTGTTGCAGCCTGCACCATAGAATCCTGCCAACCCTATGTTTTAAACGCAATTGTTGCCTCAACAATTCTGAAACATTACAACTCAAATGCTGATGTTGTCTTTGTGGTCCGAATGGCATCAAAGAAAGCTGGAGATGACCCGACCAAGATTACACAGCTCTCTTGCCAGCAGGAATACTGGTTGCGACAGGCTGGAATCAAACTTTACTACCTGCCCAACGTCAAGATTGATAATTTTGGAACCGTGTCGCTGGAAAAATTCCGCGTTTTGGAAATGACAAAGTATGATCGAGTATATTTTCTAGATGCCGATTTGATCCCCTTGTGTAATATCGACTATCACATGGAGTTATCAATCATGGGACGTCTGCAAAACTATGTAGGGATGCAGGGTTCCCGGGAACCGATAAATGCTGGCTCCTTTATCGTCACTCCTCGACACGGACTATTCGAAAACGTCATGGACATTGTCCACAGACATCGGAAGAAGGAAAGGGAACCAACAATACTGAGTCCTGTCGAAGGATGGGGTCACGAGATTGAAGACAACGATAGATGGGTTGCAAGTGGCACCAATGGTTTGCTATGGAACTTTCATGGATTTCAAGTCGACCAAGGACTACTCTATTATTGGCTTAAATACGAAGTTCTCAATTGGAGTCATATTTTGGAGAATGGCGAAGTTGATACATGGGCCGAAGTCACATCCAATGTGAACTATTGGAGGAATCGAACCAACGTTGTCGGCTTGGCCGATGGAAAGTACATTGGGATTGTTAATAAATCGAAAAGCGATGACTTTAGGATATGCGGGAGCCTTCACGGAAGAGACCCTAGCGAGCTTCATGGACTGGCACTTGACACTTATCACTACAAGGGGAAGGACAAGCCATGGCTCCAGCCAATTCATGCGAACGAAATTCCTCCTACTTACACCACCGATCTTCAAGGCCGGGATGTTTGGCTATATTGGTTGGGACAAGCGAATAGGACATTGAACTTACGTATCCCAAACGTCCTGGAAGTGCATGGAAGGGGGCCCACAATGCTCGATTGGACATCCGATCGGAACATGCTGTTGAACCCTACAGTAGAAATACCTGTGCCCGTACTCTAGCAGACTTCTGGCAAATCGTAGACGTTTCGATCTCTTGCTTTGCCTATTGGATACAAAAGAACTACTAGAAGCCCTTTAAGATTAGTAGATTGTTCTGATAGGTTAGATGCGCGCATCTTTATCATATGACCATAAAATATCTGAAGCTAAATCATGTGTCAATGTGGATGCATTTAGTCTTGCACTTCTTCTCTCTGTTTGTTAGCAGCCTCAGTCGAGAGTCGTCGTTCCCTCAATCTCCTTGCTGAGTCCGTCATCCAAACTTCGGAAGTTGTGAAAGAAGGAATTGAACAGTTCCACACCACTCGCAAGATCCGCGATTCCCATCATTTCCCGACACGAGTGCATGGACAATTGAGGCATACCAGCATCGACCACACGGATACCGGTATTGGCAGAGATGGTTGGACCGATGGTACTTCCACAGGGACAGTCATTTCGGACCACAAACTCTTGAACTGTAATAAGCCCAATACAAAGGTGATTGAGTGTGAGAGACATTTAGCTAGAACTACTCAAAAACTCTTGCTCTCAACAGGTCCCCCGACTCATCTACTTACTTGGAATCTTTGCCATTCGTCCCAATTCCCTCACAATGAATCCAGTGAGTCCATTAGTGGTGTATCGTTGATTGCTGTTTGTCTTGATGACAACCCCACCATTGATCTTGGGTGCATGTTGGGCTTCGTGCTTGCTGGAGTAGTTGGGATGAATGGCATGTGCTTGATCAATGGACAAGACGAACGACTTCCGAATGCAGGCATTGTACAAGTCGGGAGATGTGTTGCCTTCATTCAAGGCTGCTGAAATGCGTTGGACCGCATCTTGCATGACGGGCGATCCAGCCCCCTGTGCCGAAGTACTCCCGACCTCTTCGTGATCAAAGGCAACGACGAGTGAAATATCCGACGATGTGTCGGGCATTGCTTGCGAGTACTGTGTGAGACTTTCCATGGCACAAAAGACGGTCGCCAAATTGTCCAGTCGGGCCGAATACAAGAATTCCTTTTGGATCCCACCCAACGAGGCTGGTTGGGTGTCGTACAAGTTGAGTTCAAAGTCAATGATATCGTCGACTGAGACCTCCAATTTCTCCGCAATGGCTTGCAATAAGAGCGGTTCGTGCCCATTTCTCCACTCCGAACCATATACCTGTTCTTGCACGCCCTGTTCAAGTGCATCCTTGGCCGCCTCGTTTTCAGTGGATCCAAGGGTGCTGCTGCTCTCGGTTGCAATGATCGGTGCGGTATGGTTTTCCTTGTTGACAGCAAAGGCTTTACGTTCTTCCGCAGATTGCAAATGAATGCACAAGGTCGAAATGCGAGCAATGGGATCCTCTAAATCGACTAGTCGTTGTGCAATGGTCCTTTCACCACTATTGGCATCCTTGTTGTTTTGAAGCAGGACACGGCCACTGATGGACAAGTCCCGATCGAACCAGGTATGCCACAAACCACCTCCGTAACATTCCACACCGAGCAATGTTGTGCAACCACTGCCCTGCTTTTTGGACCGTGGTTTGATTTTCAAATTGGGTGAATCGGTGTGTCCTCCAATCATGTGAAATCCCGCCACTTGTCCGGGTTGATACGCCTTGCCGACACAAAAGGCCACAATGGTGGAATGTTCTACCGTGTAGTAGTACTTTCCACCGGCTTGCAATTTCCCCGTGAATGCTTCATGGGCGCTGAGTTTGGTAAAGCCATTGGCTTTGAGTTTGAGGATGCAATTGTGGACGGCATGAAAGGGATCTGGTGAGGCAGATAGGAACTTGCAAGCCTGTTCTGCAAGAGCACCATGGCGAGCGTAGTATTCCGAAGCCACTTTGCGAATACTCATTTTGGGGGGTATAAGTCGACAGCTATTTGCAATAGTAGTAGAGATGAGTCACTTGTGACCGAGGAATGATGGAAGCTCTATCCTGCCATCTTCATCGGACATCATCCTGATCATCGTTCTTTGGAATGTCTAGCTTCGAGGTTTGACGAGGTCCAACACCGTCTTTCCGCTGACCGCATAATGACCCATATGACTCAAAATCGGAGGCTTTCAATCTCCCATCAATCATAATTTTAGACAGCAAAAAGCAAATATCAATTGTCCTGCATCCTTTGGATATCTCAACGGTTGGTTGACAAGTTTTACAATGGAAGATAGCAGAAACTACGATCCTTCCATAATCATTAAAGCGGCCGATGACAAACTGGCAGCGAACGATGTGAGTGGAGGACAAACAATGTTTCAAACGGCCCTTTTGAATTGGGTGGATGACGCCCGTTTCAATGCTTCGTCGTTGGATCCGGAGCAGATGCGGGAGGCCATTGCTACGTTATGGACAGCCTATGCCCACTTTTTGCGCAAGGCCAAACAATTCAAATCCGCCACGGAAGCCTACGAACAGGCCGTCGATTGTCCAGTTTCGGGAGGTGTGGGACGAATTTGGGTCGATTATGCCCGCTTTTTGGATGAACGAGACAAGTTGCGGACGGCGCAACAAGTATATATTCGGGCCTTGCACGAGAATGGAGGAGGAAAGGTGAAAGACGAACAGGATAGAGCGTTATTATGGAATGAATTTCTAGAAATGATGCGCAAACGAAGTCCCACTCTGACGCTGCCAGAATTGAAGGAAGCCATTGAAAAACAGAACCAATCCGGCCCAACACCAGACGACGTCTCATCTACAAAACGACAACGTGAGGACGACTATAATGATGATGATGATGATATTCTCATGAAGCAAGAAATGTCAGCCGCAGAACAACAACAACAACAAGTGTTGCCTGAATCTCGGACACATGTGGTCACTCCGGCCGACATTGATTTGCAGAAGCAAGTCTTGCAGGAACTTGCGGAAAATGCGCAACACGATCCCTCCTTCATGGCAGCTTGGTTAGTCCGCGATGGAACGGCAGCCCCACAACCCCCTCCACCTCTCTTTGCCTGTTCACCACCCAAACTCTCCGATCCAACTGGGAAGGATTTGTTGGGAGTCGAGTTGGCATTGGAACTCATTCAAACTCTTTTGAAACCCAAGGGATCGGCGATACTCCAAGTATGTCGTGGATTATGGATGCTCCATGGACTCAAGGTGCATCAAAGTCAAAAGGCATTAAGTCGATTGGATGAGACGATCCTTACGGAATCAAGGACACTCAAACAACGGTTGGACGAACGTTTGAGTGTTTCGGGAGCAGCGGAAGCGGCCGTCCGACAAATGAACGAAAGCGAACGCCAGTCTTTCGAAGACAATTGCAATCAGCAACGACAGGCGCTTTTGAGCAGTATCGCTTGGGAACAGCGACATATACTCTGGTGCCAGCAGCAACTTCTGACCAAACTGCAAATACCTGGCTTTGAAGGAACTACTGTAGATTCATCCGAATTGAAATTCCAAACTCGAATCTGTTCGTATTTGCACTCTGCATTCTTCCTGCAACAGCGAATTGGAGAGAAAGCCTATCAAACCATGCTCAAGTCACAAAAGGAACGTCTGGACAAGCATCTAAAGCAACATGGCACCGCTACTAGTAGTAGTAGTTCCAGCAAACGTAAAAAGTCACGCTTTTCCCCACCCTTGGCCAACACTACTACCAATGCTGCTGCTACTACTACTACTAGCAGTAGTGCACGTTTGACACCACCACCTCCGCCAAACATGAGCTATGGCGTGCCACCGCCACCACCACCACCTCCTGCCATGGGAGGATATGGTATGACGACGGCGACGATGAATAATTCGAGTGGCATGATGCAACAACAACAAGTGACACCAGGGTACCCTCCCAATAGCGGCAATGGCTACTACCCACATTAAAAAAATAAACACATTATACTAGCTAGAACGAACAAAACGTAGGCGTAAAGTATGAAATGGCAACAGTGTTAGAAAGGAACCATGCTTTGTGGCAACCGAAAATAGCTATTATTCTTAGCACAACTAGTGAGCATGTTCGTGCTTGTGACTGTGATCATGAGTGCATCCATCGCTGTGATCGTGATGGGCACATCCTTGTTTTTGAGAAAGATAGTTGGACCCCAACAAAAAGGAACATCCCAGAATATTGACAACTCGATGCAGCATTCCATGCTGAATGTTGTGAAGAATCGCTTCACCAAACGATAAAAATGCTGGAAGATGATGAATATGAGAATTGGCAAGTCCAATCATGGTCAATCCGAGGACTGCCAAAGCCGTGATCCATGTCTTTTTGTGCGACAGGTAATTCAGAATGGACGTCAAGCTGCCGACGGGCATGACAAAGAATAGCGCAATGCTATGTCCCAATTGATGAAGAAAGGCCAATTTATCAGCTCCCAGATCCAAAATTCCCAACAAAGGCAAGACGACCGTCACAATCGGAAGAATCGTGCAATCCAAGACACACAAAATGGAAGCGACATTGGATACCTGCCGAAGTTTCTGTTTTATGGTAGAGTCCTCCTGCTTTATGGCAGATTCCTCCTTGGTAGCCCCATTGATTCCCAGCTCCGATGTGCTGGTGGTGGAGGCGGCGGATGGGAACTCTTCATTGCTGGCAGTAGGAATGCTGGAATGTCGTACGGTGAACGTACGAGGAGCAAACTTTGGGTCCGCGGACGATGACGAAGCCTTTTTCACTGCTGGGACCCTTTGTGGTTGAATGGCAAAGGCGTAGGTCGCTGGAAGTAGCGTATGACCGCCGAAACAGCCCACGAGCAACGACACGAGTACAGACTTCATGGTGCTGATGATGATGATCCAACAAATGTTTCGTCGACAATGGTCAGGGAGGAAAAAAAGTTCCAACTGCTTCTGTTTTGTAATTTCCAAACACACACAGAAAAAGGCCATTTGTTTTGTTCCAACGAACGAGGATGAAAGATTCTCATTCAGACACAATGAATTTTCTGATATATCCGGGACTGATCATCGTGACTGACTGCCAACACTAAACAGCAATGAAGCCTATATAATTCAAGGTAGCAAATCAAGTAGCAGAGCTGTTTGCCACATAGTTCAGGTTAGCAGAAAACAACACCCGGTTTCCGCTACCCAATCCGCCATCAAAATATTTCTTCCATCCATAGCAAAAAATCGTTCCAATCAGGCTAGTCATTTACCTCGCCTTTTCGAGATATGTCTCGGATCTTCTTCTCGGATCTTGCATCCTAGTCAAAACCTACGTTTGCAGCTAGTTCACTCAATCACAATCGTGATCAATCAATCAATTAATCGAGTACGTATCATGTCGTCGCCCATTCCAGAAACCATGAAAGCCATCGTCGTCAAGGAGACCGGAGGTCTGGACGCTCTGACGTTGGATCCTTCTTATCAAGTGCCCCAGGTGGGCGAATCCCAGGTATTGATCCGGAATGAATATGCGGGCCTCAACTTTATCGACACTTATTATCGCAGTGGGCTGTACAAGCAGGACTGTCCCTTCGTTGCGGGTCAAGAAGGCGGCGGCGTCATTGTGGCCGTTGGTTCCAAGGTCTCTGACAGCGACTTGAAGGTTGGGGACAAGGTGGTCTACATTGCCCTCGGTGGATCCTACTGCGAGTACTCGGCTGTCCCAGCGGCCAAGGTTGTCAAGATCCCCCCTTCTATCACTATTGAAAAAGCACTTGCCTGCATGGTGCAGGGTCTTACCGCCCACTACCTGGTCACCGATGCCACCGCAGGTCTTATCCAGAAAGATGAATGGTGTTTGATTTATTCGGTTGGAAGTGGGACATGCCAATGGGCAGCTCAAATGGCAAAATTGAAAGGTTACAAGGTCATTGGGACGACTAGCAAAACCAAGGCGGACGTCGTCCCGAAAGGGGTCTGCGACCAACTTCTCGTTCTGGATACGGCAGAAGGGAAAACCTACGCCAATTACGAGTCGGTGGACATTCACCAAAAGGTCATGGAATGGACGGATGGACAGGGCGTCAAGTGCATTTTGGATGGAGTTGGAAAATCAACCTGCGATATTTCCATCAAATGTCTGGGAAGACGCGGGATATGGATTTCCTTTGGAAATGCCTCGGGATCCGTTCCTCCCGTTTCCATCTTGAAATTCACGCCCAAATCTGCCTTTTGCACCCGCCCCAAATTAGGGGATTACATTGCGACTCGAGAAGAGCTGGATTACCGGGCACAAGAAGTCTTCCAATGGACCTCCGAGGGTAAACTGGATGTGAAAGTGGATAAAATATTTCCCTTGGAAGAAGCCAAAGAAGGGCATGCCTACTTGGAAGCTGGACAGAGTATGGGCAAAGTGCTATTTCGCCCATAAGAATAAAGGCTTGCATCCTCCTGTCTGCTGGGCGCATATAATTTGTAGTCTAAACCTACGTAGTAGCTCCCTGCAACGATTTGTAGTACGGGCGAAAGTGTCACATAATAAGCCACGAGAAAGCAGCTATTACTGAAATGGAAAGGAGTTTTCTCTCCTCGAATTCTTCTCACAGCCTGCTCCAATTTCGCTCAGTGTTTGATGCTGAGTAGTCTCCATTGCAGGCGTCTTGCAATTCAGTCACCCTCGACAGAAGGAATCAGTTGGTACTGTAGCACTGTAGTATTTGGCTTCGAAAAAATTAGTACGGACTTTCGATAGTCCTAGGTCCTAGTACAACCTCGCGCCAATTTTTGAAAAACCAGAAAGAACAGTCCATTCCTCGCTTGTTGGATCACTCATCAAAACGACGAGGAATCGTCAATGGAACAACCGAGGCCACAGCATTGCAGCAAGTCTTTCCACACTAGTCCAATGGAGAAACACTCGACACCTCGATTTACCACGATTCTGTCGGCTCGCGCAAATGATGGTCGTCCCTCCGGTAAGAACAAAACACAGTTTTTCTCCCTGACTACGACACTGCATGCATGCATTTTCTGTTCCACGAATAGTATACGACTCATCCATTGACTGGTAGATTTGGAATTCATGCTTCGTAGCCACTGTCAAAAACTCAAAGTGGTCCGAAAGCTTTCCGGAGCTCATTTGTTGATCAAACTGGAACAAAGTTTGGCAGTGCGTGCTTACTTTGCCTGCGATTTGAAGGAAGTCACGACGAAGGAAACAAACAACTCTACCAACACGGACGACTTTGACGATCTACAATCGTTCTTGAAGACCTTCAAGCTAACAGCTGTATTCTTTATTCTGCCAATTGAAGAACAACGACAACAGCTTGATGACCCCCATTCTTTTTATCATCGTGCGCAACGGTTGATTCGAACAATGACGCACTCCAGCAACGTCAACAAGATTGCCCGTACCTTCCTACTGGCGACGCCCGATAGTGCAATTGCTGTCATCTCTTCTTTTGCTAATGCTTGTAGCAGCCAAAGTGTGGAGAAAAAGCGCAGGTACTTCGAAAAACAGCACCAACGATACTTTCTTCCCCAACCAAATCACATCCCCACGACGAGTATCCCGGCGGGGGCCAATCACATCAGGGAAGCAATTTCAGCTTGGGCGGATCGCTTCGAATTCCCATCAGGGGAGGCCGACGTAATTGCTAGTATGCTTGGGACCTTGCAACGAATTGGGACGGCAGATGAACGAGTACTACGTGCCATTCCACTGGACTCGCGCTCCAAAGAGTGTTTGATGCTATTCTTTGGGTCTACTAGGGAGGAGGACTTGATGGAACGGCAAAATGCTTCGACTACAAGATATTCCGATGTATCGCCGCCACCACCACCACCACTACCGAACATGATTTCAGAAGTGTCCAATTCCATGATGACGGCTTCATCACACATTTCCCCCATGAGGGCCCCCGTACCACCGCCTGCTCTAAACTATAGCCATTCCCCAAGAATGCCTATTGGCAGGACCCCAACCGAAATTCCTTACACGAACCAACCACCAACCATGCAGGAAGCGCAGTATCATTCCTATCACGCGCGCCCATCAGCGCCGATACAAGCAACATCTGGATTGTATCACCAGCCGTTTGCTCAATCTCGACCTGCAAGCCATCGATATGATCCACGAAATCTAGCTTCCAGAAATCAGCCACCACCACCGCGATTTATGCCAGAGCCAGGGCCCACGCAGAGATACTCAATGGGTAGTGGTGGGAGAGGTGCACACTATCCCAGTCGCACCCATCCACAGCCCTTGAGACAAAATGCACCGCCCCATCCTTTCCCTCCTCGAGAGAGGCGCTTTGTGCATTAGCTTGGTAGAACAACGAATACACTTCATTTTTCCACGCCGGCTATGGAATAAACTAGAGTGGAAAGTTCTTCATAGATAAAAAGCATGAGTGCTGCATTCAAACATGTCTGAATCAATTTGGATTCGAGGCCACTGAAAAGAGCATGTACTCCTTCTGTTCGTATCAGCAACAACAGCTGCCGCAGTATGTTGTTGGAGACTTTATTCTTGTGGCCACTATCCGTTTTGGATAAGTAGCCGGCTCTCCGTCGGGTTTGGATTACTTGCAGAGGATACGTCACAATTGTGGCGCATACCTTGGAAAGTGCTCCATTCAACATGTGGCGGATATGTTGGTTGTCGGGAAACAAAAACAATGGTGATCTCTTCAAGGCTTCATATACTGCAAACTGGATGGTAGGATTTGAAACCAATAATAGACTGCTAGAAGTTCCACTCCAAAGTGATATCCATCCTTCGTTCGAGACAGTGTCAATTAGGCACTGCAATGTCGATGTCTGTCGGACATATTCCTTTTTCTTTTTGTCGTCGTCATCATCTTTGTGTTTCCTTGACTTTCCCACCTTCATTCGAGTACTAACAACCCAGAGCGGATTCGTGACCAGAACCGTAATGACCCCAGCTGCAGCTGCACAAAGCAGATCGTTCGTGGCCGTTGCAGAGCCAGGAAAGGACCTCATTCCATGAAAGTTGAAAAAATACACAAAGTTTGTAGCGGACAGGGAAACAATCAGAGAGGCCCAACCTTGATACAACGCAGTCAACCCCTCGTTCTTGTAGATAGAGAATATAAGGGATACAGATGATCGTGGCGAAAGGGTGGGGTCCACTTGAAGTCTTGTCCGCGCAATCTCGAAGGGATGGAGGATTGTCATGGAAATGCATGACCCTAAAGCTCCGCATATCGCTTGAAAAAGGTTTTGAAGAGTGAAAAGCCTACTAAACATGGTGGGAATCTTTGCAAATCAGCATAGAAGTAGGATAGAGCAGGCGTTTGAAGTAAAAAATATGGTTTGTGTCTGACAAATTACTCCTCATCAGAATGATTATCGGACATTCGGCCAAACGGCCAAACGAACACTCAACTCATGACCCATGATCTGTGAAGAACATGTACATATCTTTTGATACACACACTCTGATCAGAGCTTGAAGTCTTAGAACTCACGCTTCGACACCAGAGCATTGATCTTGTACTGTACACCGGCTGAACATATTGTTTTCGTCCCACAATTACAGAATCGCCTTTGTATAATGAATGCACCAGAACTTTCCTCCAAGACCTTGATGCTGGGCAGAGAAGGAAACACGCAAGTCCCCGACTACCAACGCAAGTGTTTCAACGTGGATGATTTCCAAAAGCTGTCGAAGCAAGTCCTCCGCAAAGATCTCTACGAATACCTTGCTTCAGGAAGTGACGACGAAGTCACGCTGAATGAGAACCGACGAGCGTTTCAACGATGGTTTTTGCGCCCTCGGGTGATGAGACCTGTGGGGAAGATTTCCACAACGACATCCTTGTTTGGCCACTCGGTCAACATGCCAGTGTTTGTAAGTCCGGCAGGGGTCCATGCTTTGTGCGATCCAGAAGGTGAATGTTCCACTGTCCAAGCCTGTGCGGAGGCTGGGATCATGTTTGGTTTGAGTCAACATTCCACACGAAGCATCGAAGAGGTGGCTAGTGCTGTACCTGGGGCACTGAAGTGGTACCAACTGTACATCCTGAAAGATAGAGAAAGAACGCGAAATCTCATCAAGCGCGCTGTTCAAGCTGGTTATGACGGTATTTTTGTTACTGTGGACTCAGTCCGTTTTGGCTACCGCGAAGCCGATGCCAGAAACGGCTTCAATGCTCTTCCGCCACCACATCGCTTGAAAAACTACGACGACGGCATTCAGGGCTCACCATCGCTGGACCAAACCTACAATAGCCAAGACGCAAAGGCATGGGATCAGAACTCGGAACAAATGGTAATTGATCTGAGGTTCCTCTATGCTGATTTTGTGCATTCTAACAATGCATAATCGTTGTGCTCTTAGTTTGACCAAGACGTTGGATGGGACGACATTCGGTGGATAAAACGGGAAGCCCCACATGTCCCACTTGTGGTGAAGGGCATCATGACAGCTGAGGATGCGGCGCTGGCGGTATCGGCGGGAGCTGATGGTATCATGGTTTCTAATCACGGCGGTAGGCAACTGGACGGATGTTTGGCAACAATTGACGCTCTTCCGGCCGTAGCTACTGCAGTAGCGGGCCGAATTCCAATCTGGTTGGATAGTGGAATTCGCCGAGGAACAGTAAGTACCCGATTCAATGGCTTCGATCTTCCTTTTTGAGCACCCGATTGCCCTCACCGTCCTGGTAATCACTGCGAAGGATGTACTTAAAGCTCTAGCTTTGGGCGCATCTGCAGTTGGGATAGGCAAGCCCTTGTTTTTTGCTCTATCCGTTGGGGGGAAAGATGCAGTATCTTACATGCTTAAATTGCTTCAAACGGAACTTGAGGCAGCCATGGCAATATGCGGCATTGAGGCAGTCTCTGACATCACCCCTGATCTCGTGACTAGCCACCCAATCTCTCAGTCCACCGAATTGCATTTCCGGTCCTCTTTGTAATGGACGTCAGTATTACTGAAGAAACAATCTCGTTCAGAAATGGTGTCATCGTTTCTGTTTTCCGTCATTTGAGCAGTCTTCTCTATTAAAGACCTGCGTATGAGTCTACTAAATTAGCTTGTACTCTGTAGTTCGAAGTCGCGCGGAGAGGAGGCTGATCTAAGCACTTCGATCAAGACTAGTAGGTGTGAACTACTAAAGAGACAACTGCAAATGTCGGGAGATTGATTGCTTTCTACATTTAAGTTCGGTATAGCCCAGCACAGAAAACACCGGAAGTAACCTGAACCTCTGGAAGAAGAAGAGAAGCAGAATGTACTCTTGATTAACAAAGATAGAGGAAATATTGGAAGATTTGCTGGAGTCAATGGGTCTTTGAACAGAGGTTTGCAGAACAGGTTAGATCCTCAAAAATGCCAACTGAGCAAGCAGACAGCTGACTCGATCGACTTTTGAATCTGTCAAGATTCGATCTAATCGACTACGGGATCTTCCAAATTCAATGAAAGCGCTCATTGTTTTATTGTCATCTATTACCTTTTGAAGACTTCCAGAAAGAGAGATATGATTCATTCCTTACATCTTGCAATTGTTTGTATGATGTGGCAATCAATGAATGCTTTTGTTCTTCATCACGGCAGAACAGCTGAAATTGCCCAGCCCAAATGCCGACTGTCTGCGCTCAGCAAACAATTGACCAGTGATGACGACGAGAGATCGGAAGAACCGACCAAACCCTGTGTGTTTTGGAATCCGAGTCGTCGTCAAATAGTTTTGGATGCAAACTATGCAGTGTTGCTTGGCACTTTGTTTTGTGAGGTTGGACCAGCGGACGCTGCCGACCCTTCATCAATAGGTGCCAGCCGTGGGCATCCAGTTGTGGTTCTTGGTGCTGGAGGAAAGACTGGAAAGCGCTGCACTCAACTTCTTGCCGATAAAAAACTGTTCGTGAGAGCTGCTACCCGCGATGGACGTCAGGTTTTGGATGTCGAATCACCTTATGTGACTTACTCAGTTTGCGATGTCACCAATATTCAGTCGTTGAACGAAGCTGTCGCTGGAGCCTCTGGAGTCATCTTTGCTGCTAGTGCAAGTGGTAAAGCCAAAGGTGGAGTTCCTCGCGAGGTTGACTACATGGGTGCGGCCAACACGGCCATAGCCTGCCTGAAACATGGAGTACCAAAACTTGTTCTTATTTCGGCCGGAACTGTCAGCCGACCTACCTCACCAGGATTCAAAGCAACAAACTACTTCGTCAAGAACATTTATGGTGAGAAGATCATGGACTACAAAATAGCTGGGGAAGCTGCTGTACGAGATATCTACAATCAGAGTAGCAAGAAGGGTTTAGCGTATACTATCTTGAGGCCTGGTGGATTAAATGGAAGACCATCGAAAGGGCCCAGCAGGATTCACATTTCACAAGGTGATGTATATAGCTCGGAAATATCTCGGGAAGATGTGGCGCTTGTAGCAGTTTCTGCTTTACTCAAAGGGGTAGCTACAGACTTCACAACATTTGAGCTGAACCAGGTTTCTGGATTGACCAAAGCAATAGCCTCTCTTCCAGATCTTCCAGCGGAGTTGATTCATACTGGGGCTCCTTCTTACAATGATTTATTAGATGGTCTTTTCACAGATGCAGAATTGAGCAGAAAGTATCCTGACATTGTCAGCAACTTCGACGGGGATATATAGTTCAGCCGAGTAGTTGGTAGTCCCTACCAGTGCCGCACCAAGTGATAAGAATAATGCGGTACGTCACACTCTTTTTCCCCCCTTTTTTGTTGTTTGAAGGCATAGTCTTTTGAGAGGGAGTGGTTTGCTTTCTTTCAGACTACTAAAAAACAACAAAAGTACCAATTTCTTCAGAATTGAACACATTTTAACAATATTGTTCGTTCATAAAATCCTTTCACGCGAGGTCGGATGGTGATTGTCTACTAATTCCTTTATCGTTCAATGTAGTTTACCATGTGTGCTTTTTCGAACAACAATTATCGACAGTCGGGGAACAAATTTTGGTTCTGTCGAAGAGTTGCATGGTTCTTCACTTTGGGAACAAACCACGACTTCGCTGTGCTCTTACTTATAGACAATGACTATCTCAATATGACCTGCGATGGCTTCCACTGTCACAGTACCTATGAGCGTACGGGCATGAGCAGTTCTTTATCACCACGACGAGCCAGCATGACAGAAGGAGCCCCAAACCAAGAATGGGTCCGTGGCAGAGATGCAGCACTTTGACACAGGGCAATAGGTAGAAGAACAGTTGCCTCTCCTGCTTCCCTCAGACGTGACACCTGTTTGTATTCAGTGTTTTTCATTGAATATTTGAAGCATTGGAAAGTGGGGCTTGAAAGCACAGGTCCATCGTGCCTCCTCTGAGTATCGCCCTCACCTCTCTGCTCGATCGGTTTCTAAAGTTTCCCATCAGCGACCTGCACTTGTGTTGGAAACATGACTTTAGGGGAGATGCGCAAGTCTTTAGAGGATGGGCCTGAAGGAGAAGAGGAGGGCGAATCGTCGAATATAAAACCAAGAATACCTCCACAAAATCGAGGAGTGGGGAAGAGTAGAAGCATGGTAATGGAAGTTGATCTACCTGGATATGGAGGGTCACAGAAAAAGGGAACATTAACATTTGCGAATTCAGTATCAGAGCTGAAAAGATCGGGGATGTCACGGCGAGGAGAAGAATTTTCACGATCAGCACCACGGCGAGCACAAAGCTGTATTGATGGATAGAAATGGCCATTGAGTTAGCCTTGCCAGCAGACTCTTGTTCCTAGATACCAAACGGTACCGCAATCGAACGAAAAGAAATCCTCCTCATTACCAAGAAGCAGCCGCTGTATCATTAAACCTACGTTAGTGCTTCTTGAGAGATCATAACAAAGGTCATGGGGGAACAATAAATCCACTTTTTATTTTGAAAGTGGGTTAAAAGTTCCAAATATAACGTGCAGTTCCGGACTCTCTTGAAAGTGGATTATCAGTAAGATTCGACAATGAACTACCAGATGCAAGCCAATATGCTCGGATTTCACAAAGGAGCAGGAACCTGCAAGTGTTCTCTTCGTTTTCAAGGTTGCCGAACCTGGTAAAGCAAAAAGAAATAACAATCCCAAAATATTAATTTTTTAAGACTGCTGCCATCCGCGTTTTAGGTTTTTAAAAGTTCCCTTCGGCAGAGGAGCTCGCGAGTGTTGCCACAATGGTGTTCATTCGCCATCATTGCTTTGCTACGCCACAGATCATGGGAGGGACTACACCCTGCATAGGGAGAGACAAAACTGCATTAAAACGTTAACAAGACTTTCGACACCAACAAGTGTCTCGTGGCATCAAAATTTATATGGTTGTTAGGTAAGAGTTTGCCCTTTCGCCAGAAGTAGGCGATTTTGCCAAGTTGCCACGCCTTTTGATGTCGTTCTGTCCCATCAGATGCTTGCTCTCTTGCTGCCATTCAACATCATCATCGGTATCGGGCGCACTAATGATGAGTCCGCTAGGTAGGACTTGCCCCATTGGTTTCCATGAAACCCTTTGGTTTGCAGCGGGTCCTTCCATTATATCTCTGAAGTCAACAGTTTGGCTTTCGTCGAACGCAAATCGTCGTAGAGCGCGATTGTAGTTTACGAAGATAGTTCGACAGGTGAAAATGGCTATTCCCATGCACACCACAGCTGATTCCCAATGCAATATCAGCCAGACACATGTCAATACACTTCCAACTGTGCAAGCCAGACCAACCCCAAACGTTTTAAAAACTGCATTTCTCTCGTCATACAGACTGTCTGTTGCCGTCATCATCGAGCCATCTGGACCACGCAGTGCCATCCCGGCACCAAAAACACTGAGAGAAGTTGTATGGCTAACAACGATCATATTCGCGCAAAAGGCCGAGACGATTGTTATGTAGTAAACGAATTTCAAAATTCTCGGAAACCATTTGAGATCATCCCCCTATGATATTTGAGAGGACAACAAGGAACAGGTATTTGCGTCAATAAACTGCTTGGAGACAGACTACAATATTCAGACCCCTCCATACGTACCCAAGTAATATTATCTGGCGGTTGAAATTCGATGAACATTGTGATATCAAGTCCAGCCAATACAGCCGCTTGAGTGCCAACCGTCACTAGAGCGAAAACAATAAATCATAGGAAATGGTCAGGGGAGATCAGATGACGTCCAAAGTCATAGTTCTGCAATCTTACTTAGATTAGAATGATGAAGGTTGAATTCCTTTTCTTTTAATGCCGTGGCCTGCTGCTTGAAAGCGCTCTGTAGTTGAAGTTTATCAGCGGCCAACATTGTGAATCAATCCGACTGAAATAGATTTGCTCGTGATCGGCAATGCAGAAGTTTCAGAGAAAGACAACAAGCCTGTACTGATCCAACAATGGGGTAGAGGGTTCAACGGCATCTATGTCCCGAGAAAAAAAAAATGTGATTTGAGCACAAAGCAATGCATGGACGGACGGACGCACGAACGCCTTTTTTTTTTCCCACCATGTCGAGGAGTTGTCATCTGCATTGTTCGAGCTTGTACTGCATCCTATTCCTGTCGCCAAATGCAGGACTCTAGAGCAGATGTCTCATGAAAGACAAGAAATGTTCCCTCGCCAAAGATCATTGGTGAAGAAAAAGGTCTGTACTCTACGCCCAATACACGTGTGTGAACATGAATACAACCAGGTTTCGTGAGCCTCTTAGTTTAGAGAAGACGACAATGACAAATGCTATACCATTTCGAGATTTTTCTCACATTTTTCCCCGCATTTGAATTGCAACTTCCACATCTTTCTCTTCACCATCAGTATAGTTTGGGTCATCGAGAAGAGCGCTACCTCGACAACCCTCTGCAACTTGTTCACGCCAGACAGCCATTGCTACCCTTGTCGATACAATCATCCTGACTCCATGACGTACAGTTTTCACTGTGCCAGGTTTGAGTACTATATTCCCGTATTTCACATCAGGTATATTCAGAACCACATCGCCATGTCAACGTCTGGGCCGTAAATGCTCCCAGCGCCAATGCCGTTGTGAGTAGTGCTTTTTCAAATCGCGGGAGTTTCAGAGAACGATCCATTTGGTACGATCATTTGAATGTCGCGACAACTTACCCAGTCCACCGTTTCCGAAATGTGTTGCTTCGTGTCTCACTCCAAGTCGAGCGAAGACTACTTCCATCATCCATTGAACTTGCAATAAATATGATTGCGTGGAGTGGTTTCTTTTCAAGAACTTCAATGTGAGATGGTAATCACGTACTTGTAAGTCGACAAGCTCCCACTTACACCATTCATCTTCCATCTTCTAGCGATCCTCGTCGTTCCGGGGCTGTGCCCTTCTTCGATAAAGCTGCCTATTTTGTTTAAGGTCGGCTCGTCGTCTCCAAAACCGGTATTGTCATCGTTGTTGTCTCTATTCTGCTGGAAGGCCTTCGTTTCAGGCTCTGCCGTTTTCTCGCCGATGGGCTTCAACTCATCGTCCTCTTCCGGAAGTCGCGTATTTCAGCGTTCTGAAATTCCCCAACCTCTTTTGTGACAGTGCTATCGATTGGTACAGAAGTTGTTCCAAAGTCTGCACTGAATTCGATGATAAGGAGAACAAGACCGACAAGAATGAAAGCAAGATAATAACAAAACGAGTTGACCCCTCTGGTCGGATATTCCACCTTGTACCCTGGGGAAATGGCAGATGCTACAGCCATGTATACTGTCACTTTGATGCTCCGGTATACTGTCACTTTGATGCTCCGGGCTGCCTATAAAGTGATAGTTCCAAGGTGTTGGAACGGTACGCCTATGGTTTGGACTATAATGCTGCGTCAGGATGTTGAGCGCGAATAATGACCTACTACAGTTACAAATACAGAAGGGGAGAAAAGAGGAAGGAGAAATTACTAGAGCACATGTACGCCATGCAGCTTCTGATTGTCCTGTCTTGAACGTCGTGGACAGCAGTTTTGCACAAGTCCTGTGCTGTGGAAAAAAGTGCTTGACAAAATGATATGATGCATTTTGTTTCCACGGGCCCTAATCCATTCATTCAATATAACCCCTACTATATACTCTAGAAAAGATTGTCTCACGTACTAGCGAGAAGGAAAAATCATTGGTGGGTTTGAACTCTACGCCCAATAAACGTGTGTCAACAAGAATACTACCGCCCAAGTTTCGTGAGCCTCAGCTTGAAGAAGACTAGCAAGAATAACAAAATGCTATCGCTTTCTGACTGTTTTCTTACCTTTCTTCCTTGCGCACCCCCGCATTCGAATGGCGATTTCCACCTCTTTCTCTTCGCCTTCAGTGTAGTTTGGGTCATCGAGAAGAGTCGCAACCTCAACAACCCTCTGCAACTTGTTGACCCTCGACAGCCATTCATTTGTCTTCAGACTTGTCACCTGCCCGTCAATCGCATATTCAAAGGCAAAAGCGTTGCAGTACGGTGGGGCATTGCCCAGTTGTCGCGTTGAGTTGCCCCCATTTACATGATTCCACTTCAAAGCCCTACGAACTGCAGAAAAGGGGAAAAGGGGATATGAGAGGTTTCAGATACAATCATCCTGACTCCATGGCGTACATTTGTCACTGTGCCAGGTCTCCACCTTGATTACTATCTTCCCATATTTCACATCAGGTAGATTCAGAACCAGCCAACCACTGCGGTGATGTAAAAGATCAAATTAGTTTTCGAATCAAGAAAAAGTGCCAACATGCACGGTATGAACAATACCTTAAGCTGTTGTGAAGAATCCCGTTTCGTTTGTCGTTGTGTCCATAGAGCAGGCAATGATTGCCCTTTCTTCTGTCGCAGAAGGAGTCGACCGTTCCATCACAAAATTCATCACCTGCTAAGGTAGATAGTCGGTTGCCTTTGCCAACTGGGACTGAGGGAGGTTTTGAAAACGTTGGAGTTTTGTAGAAGCCTGTGTAGTCAGGCACCAAAACCGGCTTGAAATCAACACCAGCTTCCACTATTGCCAACACATCCACTGCGCTTGGAGGTGGGTGCAAGGCTGGATTAAATACATCAGGAGGATTGTAGAAATTCTTTGCTGGCTCGTTAATTTCTGCTCGCATGTCAGGATGCATGAGGGTCCTCAGGTTCGTGTACGCAGGATAAGCACGAGGGGTGAACTCTGTGCGTGCCTATCAAGGCACGATGCCAGGCACAAAAGTAAGTGCGTTTCGATTTCAAACTTGACACGACATCAGAAGTGTGCCTACCTTAACAGGGACCTCACAAGTAAACTGTAGTCCTTTATACGCATTGCACTTCCCTTCTACGGTTCCAGCTCTCATCAGTTCCTGACGTTGATTCTCGTAGTATGCCGTCATATGCCAAGCGTCGTCTGCCAATCGGTAGTCCTCTGCCTCATTCCACATCACCAAAACCTCTTTCAAGGCTTGCAAAATGGGAAAAGCTATAGCCCTACCGGATACTTGATGGATCCGATTTCCGGGATGCCACGAGGCTACAAAGAAAATATACACGGACAGTCGATGAAGCGTTTTAGAACAATTGTGGTGTGATGCTAGGAAACGCAAGTGCTGACTCTACCTCTTCCTCCGGGAGACTTGTTCTGTCTCACAGGTGTCACGTCATCGCGTGGTACCCAACATTTCCCTATGTATTCGTTCTTCTTGCATAGTGACTTTATCGAACCCTTGCACTTGACCTACAACGAAAAAGACCGTCAATGTATGAACATGGCAACAATTACAGAAAAGAGTGATGTCGAAGCGATTGCCCACTTACGTATTGCGCCGCCCAAGGCATCTTTTCAACTTCTTCAATGCTTGCACCTATCGGAATTCCTGACATGCCAGACCCCGCAATTGCAACATCGGCGCCTTGGGCCCTGAGCTTTTTGGCAGCTACCGTTGCCAATGTCCACAACATAGGTACTTTTATCCCACCAATTAAGCCCTGTCGATGCATCAGCTCAATGCCCGCCAAATCTCTGCCTTCCGTCATTCCTGAGTCCCACATCAACATGTCAACGTCTGGGCCGTAAATGCTCCCAGCGCCAATGCCGTTGTGAGTAGTGCCTTTTCAAGTCGCGGTAATTTCAGAGAACGATTCATTTGGTACGATCATTTGAATGTCGCGACAACTTACCCAGTCCACCGTTTCCAAAATTTCTTGCTTCATGTTTTACTCCTAGTCGAGCGAAGACTGCTTCCAATATCCATTGAACTTGCAATGTGTATGATTGCGTGAAGTGGTTTCTTTTCAAAAAAGTTCAATGTGAGATGGTAAATGGTAATCACCTATCTTGTCACTCTCATTCTAACGCTGTCAGTGACTCACCCATGGCCAGCTGCAGCAGAATGGCCACCTAAAGTTGTATTGATGTGGAGTTTGCTAAGGCGCCTGAAATCAATTTTCGCACCAACGGTTGAATTGCTCTAAGCACTTACCCATTGCAAAAACGAAGTTGTCTGAAGTACGTGTAATCACGACGACTGTGTTCAGATCATCCTCTTGTCGTTTAGCACAAATCGTGCGCTACGTACCTTCCGTCATTAATGCATGTAATAGGCGACGTTTCAACCCATCCCAACTTTTCGAGGTGACCCATCCGCCATTGTCGTATCCTTTCCTCTTACCATCCTGGGTCATTTGGAACATTTGGGATCTTTCTGCAAACGTGCCTTCAGTCTTCCCATATTCTGCAAGGATAGCCTCCTGTGCCCGCTGGACCAGAGCGATGCCTTCAGGTAGGAATTTGGAAAGATACTCTTCGTCTATTTGCCATGCATTTGAAGGAAATCGTTCACGAGGGATGTCTCGATTTGGATACTCGGCATAGTAATCCGTCATGGGCCGCTCTTTGTCGTCGACAAGCTCCCACTTACCCCATTCATCGGCCATCTTCTGGCGCTCCTTGCCGCTCCGGGGCTGAGCCCTTTTTCGATACAGGTGCCGATTTTTATGTAAGGTCGGCTCGCCGTCTCCGAAACCGGTAATGTCATCGTCGTTGTCCCCGTTGCTCTGCTCGGGCGTCTTGGTATCTGGCGCTGCTGTTTTCGGCTCGGGGTCCTTCGTATCTGGTTCTGCCGTTTTCTGCTCGGTGGGCTTCAACACATCGTCCTCTTCCGGAAGTCGCGTATTGTTTTCAGCGATATGAAACTCCCCAACCTCTTTTGTGACAGTGCCATCGATTGGTCCAGAAGTTGTTCCAAAGTCTGCACTGATTTCGATGACATCCGTTGCGACAAGGAGAACAAAACCGACAAAAATGAAAGCAAGATAGTAACAGAACGGGTTGACCCCTCTGACCTGTTGAGTCACCTTGTGCCCTGTGGAAATGGCAGGTGGTACAGCCATTGATGTTGTCGCTTTGACGTTCTGAGCTGCCTACGAAGTGATACTGCCTTCACATGAAATCTTGATAGTGGTGGGAAGTGAGTGAGAATAATGACCTATGAGAAGAAGGGGAGAAAAAGGAAGGAGAAAAAACTATAAAAATTGGGGGCTTTTTCAATCGTGAGGAACGAGTGAAACCTATAAGTGGGAGGAGTGCGGGCGCGTTCGACAACCTTCTACTTCCGGACATTTCACCACAACCCACAACTCTCAACGCTGTCAACCAAGACTTGTGTGATCCACCCGTCTCTTAAACGTACCACTTTTTCCAGACAGAGTTGGTTTCTAGGAACCTACTCCTCAGCTTGCCAGTAGAAAGAAAGAGAAAGACAGTCATCAATGTACAAGTTATTTCATCAGCTCGACCGTCAGGAGAAAGCCCAAAAAACGAATTTGGACCTCCGTAAGTTGGAGGCTTTGTACAACAACGACACGTATCGAAGAGACAGCTTTTCTACTATCACAACACGTGATCCTGGAATAATATTACAAGATTCCAATCCTTCGTCTCAACCTGTCACATGGGGTGAAGGCGATGGGTGCCTGCCTGTTGAAATCTCATTTCCCGAGTCAGACCGATCTCTAGTCGTAGGTGATCTCCATTCACTGGATAGACATGAAGATGACCTTGATGACGAGGAAACTTCCAAAAGCCTTCCAACCTCGCTCTTTGTGGACGACGACGAAGATTTGAATCTCGTTTACAAGGAGGAAGAATCAGTGCTACTAGAGGGTGAAGCAACGGAGTCCGAATCGTCAGCGCCCCCATTGACGATGCAATCGACTTTCGATGGTTCTGATTTTTCCGTTGAGGACGACGTAGACGACGCAGACGATTTTCTTCGATTCGAGACAGAACGATTTACTCGTTTTGAAATATGATGGAGCAGTTGGCAGTTTCCTACATTTGCCTGTTCCAACCCAATTTGGCACAAAGGAGCTTCCTCAACAGTAACTTTCCCATGTCGAAAATATGACGCTACGGTGTTATTCGTTATCATACAAACAGAGTATAGCAGAACAGGGGGAAATGATTGCAGATCACAAAATCGACTATTGTATGAGGAAAATATGGCAACCTATTTTCTCAATGTGGCAAACTTATTAATGCCAAACCTATGCATCCTATAGCTCAAGTATTATCTACGCTTGCTTTCTCTTCCTTGTCATCGAAATAGTCTACTTCTTCCAATACTTCCTTAATAGTTGCGTGGGCAGAAAAGTTGTAGGCTTTCCTGACGGACGATTGCACAAAAGAATAGGGTCTCCTCAGTTCCAACCTTACATTTTCACTCACGAAGTCGGACACATTTACTATCCGTTGTCGAGTGGGAGAAACGTCGTTCGTGATTAAAACTTGAGCTGCGGAATCTGGAATTCTCAAAAAGGGAACTTTGCTTGTGACGTCTCATGCAGACTTTCTGAAGCAGAAAATGTCCACGTGGATGTTTATGAATGTGCTGTGATGGTTGTGATGTCGACTGTATCAGGAGCTGTCATTCAGCACAAGAGTAGGTCATATCACAGATCCGACATTGAAAGCGATTCTTGCCGTCGCACACTCCAAAGTTTCGACTCAACTCAACTCAACTGTTTCTAGTATTCTCAACTGAACTCTTCAAAGAGATCGCTCATACGCTCCTGGTGCGATTGCAAGGAAACTTTCTCGATTGCTCTGATATTGATTATTATGAGACAGGATTCGATTTCATTTTCTAACGGTCAACAATTACGATGATATTATTAAGAGTGCGACAGCGCAGAAGACGGATGCGACACTTGATCGCTGGGCTAGCAATAGTCCTGATTTGTTTTTGCGCCACTGTTATGGCAAATGCTGATCCGAGCAAGAGGGTGCCTCCACCCCCACCACCAAAACCATTGAATTCTGGTACCTCCAATTTGCCGATACCCAACGACCAAAATTCCGCTTCGCATATACCGCCACCTCGTCGGCCACCCCCTCCTCCCAAACACTCTCAGGTCCCTCCTCCCAAACACTCTCAGGCATCTTTGAAAAACAAACTACCTCCACCGCCTCCTCCTCGCCGATCTCCGCCAAATGATGGAAGCAGCCAAGCAGACGATAAAATTCTTCAAACTAGGAAAGCGCAGGAAGAACAACCTAGTGAACCAAAAGTTGAGCCTCGTCGGCCCAAGACAGAATCAGAAGAGGCCGCGAGCAGTTCAACGACACCACCTCCCCGGCAGGACAACGGCAGCGACGGCATGGGTAGCCAAAATTCTGCGTCAGAGGCAACGAAACAGGGAGTGCCCACCCTGAAAGACAAGGAATATATGCCTTTGAGCGACGAGGATGTTTATGCTAGTAACGAGAAACCTAAGAAAGAGGAAGGCATGAAGGATAGTGGGAATTCCCCCTCCAAGCAGAAGGCTCCGCATTCACTTCCGCTAGCATCTCTGGGTCGTGAATCTATGCAAGGAAGAGATGCTCTGCTGTCGTCTAATCGACGCAGCAACAATGGCAATGAAAGAATACCGGGCGGGGCAGAAATGCCAACACCGCGGGGGCTAGACAACGAAGCTGCAATGAGAAACGCTCTTTCCAGCAGCTCCAGAGGTCCAGTTGAAAATGAGATGATAGAGGCTGGCAGGCTACGGCAGAATCAGCAGCACCAGCAAGCGCCGCATGGGGAATTCTCAGTACCTCTATCTTATCATAGGACCCCTCATGGTAGCCATGAGCAGCACAATGATCAAAACAGGTTGTACATGATGCATGCCCAAGAAAGTCGGCCTGCACAATACAGGGGCACACCAGCTCGGTTGCTGCCACGACAGCACCAACGAAATGTAATGGTACCAAGAATGGCATCTCCTCGAAGTCAATTCTTCAAATCGGTGCTGGGTAGTGTTGAGAAAGGTTTGGATGAACTTGTAAACATTGAAGGAACCATATCGAGAAGAGCGCAAGGTCTTGTATCTTCCGCAGCTTCCTACAGTAGTTCAAAGAACGCCATATCATCAGTGAGCAAGGTGCTATCTTCGAAAGAAACCTTTCCAAGCCCACAAAAAAGAAAAAACTCGACATGGAACAAGAAATTGGAAGCATCCTCAAGCAAGTCACCGTTTGCCCATCTTGGGAAGAAGTATAGGGACGCAAATGAACAGAAACAACTACAGCCAGATGTGACTTCAAAATTAATACGAGCCAATGGTGGCGCCTCGGCCCCTTACGGACAAAGTCCAAACAAACCTGATCATGATAAGTCTCAGATTAGCTCACGGGGAGAAGCTCCGGTACCCACAAAACCTTCGGCAGAAAAGTCGCAACTGCTGGCTATGCAACGTTCTCAATCTGTAGACCAATCGAAGAATCCAGAAGGAGGGGGCGAAAAGTCGGGGCAATCGGTTGCTTACGGCGGCAGCAATCCGTACGTCCAGTCTACCAACTTGCAACGACAGCCTCTCCCCAACAAAGCTGATCCTCATTCCAGAGAGTCACGAATACCGTGGGACTCCTCGCCATCGGGCACACCAAGACCTTCAACGAACCGGCCAACATCTTTTGGAATATACGATGATGAAAAAACGGCTTGGAAGGGAAAAATATCCAGGTTCATTTCTCGCTTACAGCTCCCAAATCCGGTGAATCTGTTTCGCTTCAGAAAGAACAAATCCTACCACTACGCTAGTATGGATGCTTGGAAAGACGAAGATGACGATTCGAGAAGAGGGTTTCTTGGAATTTTCAAAAAGAAGACAAATCCCAGCTATGTATCTCCTCGGCAGCTGACTTCGTCTTCTCAAGGGGTCGGTTCAGGCGAAACACTGGCGCCTCCGCTTGCGAGCTTGATGGACCGTAGTGATGGTGGGAAATCAACTTCTCTTCTTTCAGAGTTGGACATAAAGAGAACCAGGTCACTAGCCATGGCACATGCAACATTCGACTTTGTCATTGTCATGTTGCTTATTCTTGGTATTCAACAAATGCCAGGACTTGATTCGACGGATCTCCAGCTCTCAACATCTTTGGCCGATATTGCTTTTAAAACGCCATCAATTATTGCCTCCGTACTACGCAATTCAGTCGACAGCTGGGCACCGTTTTGGTTCGCATACGCCTACTTGACAAAGACAACTAGGAACATTCTCCTTGGACCAAAGGTGACTAGGCTTGCTTCTTCAGTTGCATCGTCGGTAGAGGACGACTCTGTGTACGCGCAACTGTATCTACGGCTAGTCGCTGCATTGCCGATGGATACAGCGCTACCATTGAGGATGGCCGAAGGTGCTTCGTCGCAGGTCAAGGGTTTAATGTCTAGAGCTCGCCTGAATTCATTTGTGACAATGGTTTTGTCATTGCTTGTTGTGATGACTTTATCAGTGTTCCGACCGGCGTTGGCGGCCATTGGGACGAATTTAATCCAAATGATAACGTTGGAAGAATGGAGATCTTGGCCCATAGATTGGCATGCTCTGGGTGGCCATTACAAAGCCCTTTTCAGATCACTTTATCTTTCTGTGGAGACATCGCTTGCGAATGGATTGTCAAGACTGCTTGACAACCCTTTACAGATAGCTTTTCAAGCGTCGATAATGGGCTCGTTACTTCTTGCAACACTGATACCGCGAATCGAAACCGGCAGAAAATTCTCGTTGGAAAATGACGAAGGCGAGGATGAGGCGGAGGTGTCAACTGAGAGTGCGGAGCAACTATCCAAACTTGGAGCATCAAGTGCAAACCGGCTGACGCTGCTGTCTGAGAATGGATCGGTTGAGAATGCGCTGGAGCGTTGGCGTCTGGGGCGTGTCACATCCCTTGAAGTATCATCTTCTACCCTCAGAGTTTCCGTATTTCGTCTTGTTGGCTATTTGGTATTGACAGGAATCGTTACACTTGCTCCACTCCTTGTGCCATTCTTTCTTACAGGATTCTCAAAAGATTCACATACCGGCCTTCAATGGGACTCCGGGCTAGACGTCTCTATCATTCTCCTGTATGCATTTTTCTTGCTGAACAAAGCGTTGAAGGATTCCGTCTTCGCAAGCACTTCTTTTCCGTATGTGAACTCCTTCGTCTCAGATCTATCGAAAACACTGGAAGAGATGCGAAAGTCCGACAGACACACCGACATTCACTTCATGGCCTCTGTTTCAGCGACTGCCGGCTTAGCAGTGAGAGACTTATGGGCTGCACACACTTCGAAGCGAGCATGGGCTGTTCGCGGGGCTAGCCTAGAATGTAAAAATGGCGAAATTCTGGCGGTCCTGGGGGATGACGGGTCCGGCAAGACGAGGTTGCTCACTACTATTGCCGAAACACTGGTCCTCCCGCCAAAGAGGTCGTTGACAGCGAACAAAGTCCGAGGACTGGTTGCGGTTGGCGGGCTTGACGCTTCAAAATGGGATAATTCCGTTCTAAAACGGCGACTAGGGATTCTTTTGTCAGATGTTCGGTCTGTGGGGGATACTGCAACGCTTTTCTCAGGTTGGACAATGGAGGAGATTCTGGAACCTGTCGATGGGAGCCGGGCATCGCATACATTGAGCGCCAGTGAGAGATCTTCCATTATCTTGGGGCTTAAGGTGAGCTGTGGATTGAATCTGTTGAGGACAGCCAGCAATTTCAGAGTCTTTCATCCTCATTTTTGTCGCATTTCTTGCCTTAGATCACTGGGTTGTATTCCACTCTTATCCCAAGACTGCCTTCCAAGTTGTCGACTGTTGTTACTGCAAACGAGGAGGATTTGCATCCATCGCCACTTCGTCCCCGCTCGACTGTCCTTTCTCCGGCCGAGTGGGCCAAATTGATCCTAGCTAAAGTGATCGCACAAACAATAGCAGACAATGACAACGCAGCTGCTTCCACTGACAAGGTCGAGAACGCTCTGATGGGCTCGGTCCTTTTGTTGGATGATGCAACTGTCCTCTTGTCTGAAGTGGAAGAGGCCAAATTTTTGCGCGAATTGCGTCAAACCGGAGCTGCTACCGTGTTGACTTCCAACAAGTGGGCTACTGGTAGATTTGCAGATCGGATTGTAGTGATGAAGGATGGGGCAATTGTTGAAAATGGATCGCACAATGAATTGATTGCCAGAGGGCCTCAACAGAGTATGTATGCGGCCAAGTGGCATGCCATGACTATGAGCTAGATAAATTGCAGTGATTGTAACTGCTTAGATTATACCAACACCATCGACGAGAATAGCTCTGTCTACTAGTGCAAGCCTGTTGTGGTGTTTCTTCTTAAATACCTTCGACTATGGGAAGGCCGCACAGTTGCAATTCCGCAGATTCTTGAAGTATCAAGAGACTCCACTCTGTTTTCTGGCCCATGTAAATATGCAGCCCGTCGCAGTTTGTTCAGTCGCCTTTTTCGGAGGCTTAGGAGCTAGCATCTATGCCTTGCTCGGAAACAGGGGGTGTGTCTGGACACATTCGAACGGTGGCTTGCATAGCAAGTTTGGCTTTTTCGGATTAGACTCTACACAGTCATTTACACCATCATTGATGGTATGGTTGCCTGGCCACAAAGGCAGGACCCTTTAAGAAATCAAAAATGACACTTGGTTTAGCATTTGCCTTTTCCAAAACGACTGGCCACATGGACAATGGAAACTTGGGGCGGTCCAAAAGATATCTCCCATACCAATTCATTTCACAGCTATGCAGGAACAACCTTTCCAAATTTTGCTGATCCCTATCCTCATTATCACCGATGACAGCTCCGCTATGTTCCAAACGCAATTCTGGATGCGCTGCTAGCAATCTCACAATACTGTTCGTGAGCCGCTTCATCACGGAAAAACCCAAGCCCAGGACAACCGGCCGACTAAGCCGGTTTGGATTTTTGGTGACGGTTTCAAAATCTTGTTCGGCAATATCAAATTCCCAAAGATGCAATTTTTGAATACTTGTTGTAGCAGTACGGAGTAGACAAAAGAATTTGGCAAAGAGTTGATCCGTTTCGAGTGCATCTGCCACCAAGACCGCCCGCAAGGATTTGCATTGGGAAATGCCTTGCAGCAATGCATCCGCGTCCAGTTTCCCTTCGCTTGTATCAAATTCAAAAAATTCATATCCCTTTATGGCGAGCGTTTTCAGAGCACTGCAATTCACTAGCAAGTCTTGAAGTGCAAGTGATGCCAAAGGACCAAATTGACCACTCGAAAGCAAGACCAGGGACTGTAACTCTGGATTGTGCGCAAGGCTCGACACAATGTTGGCAAGGGATGCATCTGGAACATCGCATTGAATGAAACTCAAGTTCAAACCTTGCAACGTTTTGTTTTCTTGCAAACCTCCGCATAACAATGTTTCTTCCAAATTTGTCACACCGTCCAGAGTCAACTGTCGCAGCCTTGGAGCAGTTCGCAAGAGCTCTCCCAGCGCCTGGTAATCCCCCATTGTGATGCGTCCACCATCACTGGTACTGTAAATCTGCAAACCTTCCAACCGACGGTTCAGAGTACAGCCTGCAAGTAAGAACTCGCAATTCTGTTGAATGGGAGTTACAGTGGCATCGACATGCAGTTCGAGTCGTCGAACCAAACTCATCGTGTGAATAGCACACAGGAGGGGGCGCACGAAATGGAATTTGGCATTACCACGATTATTGCCATCGTCCTCCGGGTCGATGATTCTTAAGACAAAGGTATCCCATACGATTTCTTGTTCGTAGCAATGTCGAAAGGCATCTAAGAGAGCTCGCAGCAGCAAGTCGCTGAAAGGAGGATTTAGCAATTGGAATTCCCCAAAGGGTGGTTGCTGTTGTCTGATTTCTTGAATAGCCTGAACAGCTTCAATGGTTCCATCCGCATCCCAGTCGCTGCCATCCCACAAAAAGTTGTATGGCTTCATCACTGGTTTGGCCTCAAGTTCATTCTTCTTGTTAGGGTTAGGCTTTCGATACTGGGGTTTGGGAATCTGGAGTTCTGGGGATATGGAAACTAACCAACAATTTATTGGGGGAGAATTGGACTCAGACACAAATGGTCGCATGCCGGTTTCTGGCTCGCGCGGCAAAGACGACGTTTACTTATGGTGCCTGAAGCAACGACCCTTTCACCAAAAAAACAGTGCATGAAAGAATCGCAACGATTATACTTGGGTCCTTGGGCATGCGCCTTTTTCTCCCCAGAACAAGGGAGTGAAGGCACCCAAAAGACTCACCCATGCAGCATACAGCACTGAAGTGAGTATCGACACCCATCCTTCGAACACGTTGTTGAGAAGTACTGTCGTTGCTGTCCTTGTTGCTGTCTCCATATTATTCTTTCCAGATTAGCTGCTTCTTCAGATCACTGATTGCACATTTAGTATATTGACAGAAGCACAGCCGCTCCGATTTGAAGAGTGCCACTGTTGAGCAATCGAACACACGAACAAGTTGTAAATTAGTGGACACAGCGACGCACAAATTATGAATGGGAATGTCAATAGCAGCTACAGAGTGACCAGCAATCATCATCAACCGCAAGTTATGACAATGGACGAACATCAACAACGACAGCGACAACATGAACATCATATGGATGCGTGGCCAAGAGGACTGACGAATGTTGGCAATACATGTTATGCAAATGCGGCATTGCAATGTCTGCTAAGTACAGCGTTAACCAATGCATTGCTAGATCCCAAAGTGGTTCGCATCTTTCGTCGTTACAGTTCCAATCCAAACTTGCTGGCCAAGGGAAGTGGAAGTGTCGATTCTGAAGACGAAAAAAACAATCCAGACAGCGATGAACCTGGAAGAATACGGCGGAGATCGCCCGAAAAGGAGACAGAAGAGCTGCGGAAAGAACGAGAAAAGAAGAAAATGCAAGAAAACTGCGACTGGTTAACCAGAGAACTTACACACCTGACACAAGAGTACATTACTGCAGAAGATGCCGACAAGAGCATTAGTTCGGCATCCTTATTTGGAGGATGGTTCGGAGCCGAAGAATCTCCGTTTTCTGTACTGGATCCGGGAAGAATCACGAGACATCCCAATCGACTCTCCAAATGTCTCACCCCCTATCAACAGGAAGATGCGCATGAATTTCTAAGGTCTCTCCTCAGCACGTTGGTCATGAATGGTCAAAACAAGCAACTCTCCAGTCTCTTTGACGGACTTTTGGAAAGCTCCGTCGTTTGTCAGACTTGTGGCAATCAAAGTCTGACCAGAGATAGATATATGGATCTCAGCCTCGATATAAATCACACAGAAATCACAACACTCGATGATGCGCTCTACCACTTCACGAAAACGGAACTTCTGGAAGGTGAAAACGCCGTATTTTGCTTGAAATGCGAACAAAAACAATCTGTGACCAAGGGATTGAGACTCGCGACGGCACCTTCTATCTTGGTATGTCACTTGAAACGATTTGCTGTCAACCAGTACGGTCAACTCGTACGCCTCCACAAGAAAATTCGATTCCCCAAACGGCTGGAAATTGGTGATCACATGTCCCAACTCAACAAGGCCACACCGCCGCCCTACGATTTGGTCGGTATATTAGTACACCAAGGGCAAACCTGCGATTCTGGACACTATTTGGCGTACGTCAAGAAACATGGATGCTGGTACAAGTGCAATGATAGCTCAGTCACCAGGGTGGACGAAGCAACAGCATTGGATCAACAGGCTTATATTTTACTATACGAAGTAGCCGAAATGAGAGCCAAGGAATGCGGCGTTGCCACCAGTCCCACCAGCCAAAAAAGCAGAAAACAAAGGACCGCCGAAGCCTACATCGCAACAGATTCTCCGGAACGAGCTTCATCGGGAGGAGGTATTTGGAAGTTTCTATTCCCTACGGATGGTCATTTGGCGGCCTTGACAGATATTTGCTGCGCGGCTGATGGTATTAATGAACCGAAAGCTCGTCGTGTCAAGCAAAAATCGAAACGACGAAATTCTGCGTCATCGGCCGATTCCTCACTCCTACAATCCCCACCACAACATCAAAATGACTTCCTGGAAGTCAGTAGCAAACATAACGGGAATCGTTCTTCGACAGCTCCGCGTCAACGAGACGGCTTGAACTCAGATGCCACTTCTCCTACCCATTCGGACAATGCGTACTCTTCCAAGAGAAACAACAAGAAACCAAGATCACGATCTAAGTCTAGGAGACAGCTTCTGGAATCGAAGGAGCTTCCGCCGCTCCCATACAAGGGTGGACGACGTCGGCGGGCCAAGTCGAATGGTGCCATTCGATTCAAAGGTGGCTACATTGTATAATATACCAGATGATGTTGCTAATAGCAAGGTAGTACTTTTACTACTATTTCTAATTAGTTGGACTATAATATACCAGATGATGTTGCTAATAGCAAGGTAGTACTTTTACTACTATTTCTAATTAGTTGGACCTTTCTTGACAACGGTTGTGTGCCTCCACGTTTGTCCACAATCAGATACAGTAGTTGACTTGATTAAGTTTCTGATTTGGAATCTTGAAGAAGGGTTGATGTGTTTTGCGATTTCATTGGATGATATCCATTCGTGGCAACTTCGCAGACGGATTTTTTTAGGACTCCTGACGGCCAAAGGCCACAAGAAAAGTACGTACAGTACGGTATGTAGCGTCTGTGATTCCTGCAGTACTACAGATCGTAAACATATACGGAAGAAGGGATCAAAGAAGACGTGCAAAATGGCTCTTGCGAATGGATCAATTGGGAATGTGGCAACTGCCATTGTATTAGTGAAGAAGTCTCAAGTGTTTCAGGGCAACACAAAGACGTAACACAAAGACGCACCTAGTAGAGTTACATTGGCTGAAAACATATCCAATCCTCAAAACAATGGCGAACTCTAACTCTTCCGATAATCGCGACACTTTGGAATTTGTTGCCTATTTGCTATGGTATTTCTTTCTCGTGTTTTGCTGTGTGTTCCCGACCTGTTGTGCCTATCGACGACGACGCATGATGGCCCAACTTCAGCGAGAAGAAGAAGCCTTGGGGCAGCGGAGGTTCCACTTTGTTGGAGATTTGGGAGGTCTCATGGGAGGAACAAGCGAGGAAGAAGTGCGCGTCGAACGGACGAAACGCATCGAGGAAGCTTTGAAAGAAACCACATTCGTACGTATCTACTATTTTACTTCTATGTGAATTCCCGTCAGTACTATTCGAAGGGTGAGAATACTTAGAAAGACATGTCTTCTTTATTGTACACATACAGGCTGTCAAGGACAAAGATATTACTGAGAACACCGACGGGAAAACGGGCGATAAGAAGTCGACAATTCATGTAGACGAAGAATTAGGAGCAGTACTAGATCATGAAGTGATGGACCAAAGTATATTGCAGATCCCACCAGGGAAGCCGAATGGAGAACGCACGGTGCCTGGTGGTTGCGCCATTTGTTTAGAACCTTATAAAGAGGGTGATTCCGTGGCGTGGTCGAAGGAGGATACCTGCAAGCATGCGTTTCACACTGAGTGCATAATTCAATGGCTAGCCAAAAAGGAGGACCCCAAGTGTCCCTGTTGTCGTCAAGATTTTTGCTCCATTGAACCTGTGAGAGCTTCAGGGGAAACCCGCACAATAATACCGTTTGGATTGATCCCTTCAAACATGATGATGAGACAGGCTATGTCACAGCGTGGCACAAATATAATCCTTGTACCCACGCCCGATTTAGTGCAGTCACAGGTGCTGCATGGTAGACGAATCATGACACTGTCAGAGGTGCAGGCTTCCGAAACAAGCCGTACCGACCAAACGGCATCCAACGACCCAGCGGCGTCTGGCAACGACGATACCACAAGTGGAAGGAATACCAATTCAGAGCTAGAAGCAGAGGAATCTGGATCGTCTGAAGATCCTCCCACACAACCTACAGCTCAACGGTAGAGGTTGCGTTGGTGCTCGATGCGAGATCTTGGGACAGGAAGGTCCTCTTAAGTGATATCGATTTCGGGCGATTTGGAGCACCATCTGGTCGGCTACCTCGGACCATCTCTTTGTACGGCAAGACACTTTGATCTTGTCATAGAAGACTTGAATGGTGGGTTCGAACTTTTATGGAATGAACGAATGAAGACATGTACAATCTGTAGTTTCTGGCTTTCCTTGTCTATTTTGCGTTATAGCTGTAGGAGTCCGTCGACAACTGCTGTGCTTTGTTGGATTTCTGTTCCGGGACTAGGGTGGTGGAACTGCTACACTAAAGTTTTATGGTCCATATCTATTTTGTGTTATAGCTGTAGGAGTGCACCGAAAACTGCTATACTTTGGTGGACTTCTGCTAGCGGGGCTACGGTGGTGGAACTGCCACAATACAATTTTATGGTCCCAAGGTTTCGATTTGTACATCGGAGCCACCTTAGTGTTGATTGTCAGAGCTTCATAGAACAGCTGCAATTGCGAAAAGGATGCGGAAGACAGTTTTCCATGCTACGAGTTGCCATTTGAAACTAGTTTTCCCAAACAGTGTGCATATTGAAAAGGCACAGCTTAGCAGCTCATTTTAGGCTGACTAGACGATATGCTGGTTATTGTATTTGTTTCGTCTACTGTCTTTAGTTGTAAAGGTATCAAGATGTTTGGGGCAGTTCTAACGTTCCAATAGGGAGTGACAACCAGAGGACATCCTTCTTTTTTTCCATATAATGATGCTATACATACAACCCTACCGTTAGAGATGCCTGGCACTGAGTAGTTGTGGTCATGCCACTGGAACCATGCTATCGAACATTTAATCAGACAATACCCAGAGCGAATCACCTTTGCCATCGCGCGTTAACCTGTGGCTATGGTACCATGCCCAAAGGGTTCATTTTGTGCACGCCCCAAGGAGCTCGGACATCGAGTTACAGCAGGGGGTCACGACTACATCCTACATTTCACCTAGATAGAGTCACCTCGGACATCGCCATAACCGCTCGCTACTACAATCCGCATCTATTCGGTCTCTCACAGAAACACTGCACTGCATAATTCCGATCAATATGTACTCCAAAATTCCGATCAATATGCACCACCATCGTTCTTTGCCTAGTCTTGGAGTCATCGATGGGCCAGTGAAGTACTGCAAATCCTTTTATTCAATTGATGTAGAATTCGGATTAGCTTTTCCATGTTCTTTTCGTTGTTCGCTCTCTTATCATCGCGGTTACAACGAACACTTGGTCATTGGTCATTGGTCATTGCTGTATTGTATCAAAAAAGAGCGAAAACGTCAATTCGCGTTCCTAAACGTCTCATAAAATCAAGATCAGCCACAACTGACCAAACTAATTCCACTCCTTGCAACGACAAAATCAGAAACCAAACCATGAATAAGTCTCTTGAAGTCAATCAAAAGAAGAAGATGACTATGCTTGAAACAAGCGAATTCGAATTCCTCAATATCTCCTTTTCTGAGAGAATCCAAGATGACGAACGGCTGTGGTGTTTTTATGGAAGAAGTGGCCTGAAGAGTATTGCGGCGCTTCATCGAGAGCTGCTAGCTGTGACTCTCAGGGACGAACCAAAACAAGAAGACACTATGGAGGCAGTGCATCGACTATTGCTTCAATACCACAAGATTTGGCTTTTGGGGTTCAATGGAACTCACTATGATATCCTCTGTGATCACTTTGCCGATGCAATGAGATACTGCTGGATCGACGAAAAGCTGCAAGAAATATTCACCCAAAGGCTTGAAAAACTTCGGCCATACTTTGAACAAAGCGGAAGAATTGTACGAATGGCTGATCGGCATGAGGACGCCAAAGTGACGTTGATGTCTATGGCCGTCAACGGTCGAATGAAGAGATCTTCGATGCCCAAACGACGAACAAATCATGCAGGTATTCCAATGATTGTGAGGATACCGACTAGTTGAAGGGTGCCGTCTATATCTCGCCGGCGCATATGCTTCTCTTGTTGAAGCAGGCCTGTATGGGGCCAATTTTGTCTATGCCGCTCTTTTTGTCTTACGAAAACTAACCATAGTATAGTACCAAAAATGTTCAAGACGTCACGCATACTGGGCATATGAGATTTCACCGGACATATTGGACATGTCTGTGGACTATTCAACTCCTTGCATCCCTGATTACGCTACTACTGGCCCAGAGCATCTACCCAGAGCATCTAAGTAGAGGGTGCCAGCTCTTTCCATTAACCATGTGGGCAACTTGCACATGTAGTGGGTGCCAGCCCATTCCATGAGCCACAAGGGCAATTTGCAGTCTGGCATGGCGCAACTTCTGAAGATTTGGCACGACTGTACGATGATTCGTGTCCAGAGCGATCGAATGAATCGACTTGGAATCCTCAAATTAGTTCAAAACGACGACGCACAGCTTTTTAAAAACTCTAAAAGCCAATCTTACAGATCAATCAATTGGTATCAACAAACCTAAATATAATATGATCTAAAGCTATCAACATCTCTCTCTGTAGAGTTCGATCGACGTCGGTAAGACCAGGTAGTAGTAATGTTGATTTTGCTTCAAAATACGAATTCAAAAGACGAATGGAAAAATGAACGAATTCCTCAGAACATGGAACCCGGATATAAGAGCATTTCTGATTCACGAAAGCTTGTTCCATCAACAAGGAACCTTATTCCATCAACAACAGCCTGGTTCGTAATTCCATTGTTCAGCTATCTGAACAATTGAAATGAATAAATAAGTGGATCTGGAATCATCGTTCTAGTCGAAGCATGGCGGCTGCCAAAATAGAATTTGAGACTCCTCTACTGCGGGCTTTGTTGGAGAAGAGAGTGAAAGCGGAAGTGATAGATATCGATCACTACCGCATTCGTGGCGGAATGGCTGTTGATACTGATTTCATCATTCGTGTTTCACCCACCAAAGAACCAACGAAAGGTCCTCAGTTTGAAAGTTTCACTCTTTCCAAGACATACAGTGCTTTCCGGACGTTTGCTCACCAACTGAAGAAGAGTGCGGACATCGTCACAGCGGACAACGAAACTCTGTCAAGCTCCGTTCAAAAGCTTGTTCAATACTGCGAAACTGTACTACATTTGGTGGAGACGCAGCGGGTCTCATATCTAGGAAAGGTGAGACAGAAAATTGTTTGCTAATGGATCTGAAAGAATCGCCATTCACAGCATCCCCGCTTTTTTATGCGTTTTCTGCACCTCTCTTAGGTGAACTATAACTATGTGAAGGGATTGGCTAAAAAGCGAAGTTTGCTAATCGATCAGGTTTTGGCAGCAACATTAAGCTATTTCCCAGACGAGCTAAAGAGTCATCCATTCCATGGGGAGATTGCAGAGCTGATTCAGACCTTTCTTTTGTTGGATCACTGCGTTGACGTTTCAGATGACGAGTCAACGGATAAAACTGGCGAAGACAGATCTCCGGATGATAGAAGGTTGAAGAAGCGACATTTCACGTTTGAAGAGCCGGAGACAAACGTAATCAAAAACGTCAAATCAACCCTCGATGACGCTGTTGGGAATGCTGTAGGGAATGTGAGAGCTGTTGGAGACTTTTTAAAGAACTCCTTCATTGGTGACGACTCTGTGCGAAAGCCAAAGGAATCTGGGAAAACTCCACCACCCATCGATATCACAATCGCTAATAAGGGGAATCCCCTATGCTCTCCTGTCGTCCCTTACACTCGGAAGGCCAGGCGATCAATTGCAATACGTGCTTTGGATGAAGATGAATTGAATGAAGTTGGGACAGAGGCAAACCTTCTTCTGGACGATGATCGCCCGCCCACGGAAATGGTTCCTTCCTATGCTTACCCAATTCCAAATTTTAGCTCCGAAGGAAGTCGACTCGGAGATTTGCTGGAGACGAACCCACTCATATTTTTGCTAATCGCTGTGACTGCAATTATTGGCTTGAAACATGCCTCAGGGCTCACTGTCACTATGGATCTAGATATTCTCTTTCTCCTTGTATGGGCAGCGTTTTGCATTGGTCTGCACACACCACGACCATTGGTAGGCGGCATTGATATATCAAACCGACCATCTTCTATATCTCCGTCAATGACGCCAAGAATGCGACGAGCGAAAGACCAAAATGGTAGGACACTGCTGCGCATGTCGATGGTGTCTTCTCCGGATGCCGGAACTGCTCCGGCCATCGCCTCGTCCAGAATTAATTCGATTCGTGACGAGGTAGAGCAAGATGAGATTATGGAAGTCAATCACTCCCCTCTTCCAAAATTCCCAGATGGCGCAAAGCTAGGATCGAAATTGAATTGCTGGTCCGAACCTGTTTCAGAGAACTTTCAAGTCCGCGGATCACGATATTTGGTTGACAGGAGAAAAGTCCCATCAAAAGAGTTCGTCTTTCCAATCCGGGCTGTTGACTTGTTTCTAACCGATACCTGTCCCCAAAATGCAGGAAGGTGCGTATCACAGTACTGTCATCTGAAATGCAAATAAGCACCGTGTCCTCATTTTCGTCTATTCTTAATGAGCAGAAATCCTGGTGTTCTAGGAGGTGATTTGAGAAGTGTGCCTACATTCATCGTTAACTTTAGACTTCCCTGGGGCGTCTTGTTGGCATATTTTGAGATCCCAGATCGCTTTCTCCCTTTTCTGAAAGCAGGCCACGATAAGGATTTCGACCCATCAGCGCTGCCTACATTGGATGATATGAGCCCTATTGATCGTTGCGTTGCTAGATTCTTAAAGGCACCACAAACACAGAAAAACCAAACGCTTAAGATTGTTCCCAACGTGGTAGAAGGTCCATGGGTCGTCAAGTCAGTCGTCGGAGGTAAACCCGCCATAATTGGTAAGTCCGATTCCTGGTAACGACGAATCCAACACTGCGCTATTGCGTGAAGTCAGTAGCTTTCAAATCACACCTGACATGACCTCTGTTTCTTCTTTTTAAGGGAACAAAATGCCCGTGAACTACTACTACGAAAAGGCAACGGATGGCAAAGCTTGTTATTTAGAAGCCGACTTGGATATTGTGGCTTCTTCTGCTGCTCGTGGCATCTTGTCGTGTGTGCGTTCTTATACACAGATCCTAACAATCGACCTGGGATTCGTAATTCAGGGAAACCATGAAGACGAATTGCCAGAACAAATGTTGGTAGGGGTGCGACTCCATGGAATTGACCCGTTGAATGCTCCGCCTTACCCTCCTTCCCCCGAAATGTTCATTCATTCAATATCCGAGGATGAGGATGATAGCTAGACAAACTATATATTTGTAATGAGGATGACATTTAGACAGCTATATATTTGTAATCGAAATTCTAAAGTAGGACCGCCAGGCTTGCAAATAGTCTACTACTGAGGCCCCGCAGCAACAAGTCCAAATATTGGTATGAGGAATGCTAAGATTCCAACACCGTACGCAATAGGGAAGAGATCCCTAAGAAATTGCTGGACTGCCAGAACAGCAAGATAGAGTATGGCCCCATAAACCGGGACAAACTGAAGAAAGCCAGATAGCTCGGTCATGTGAAATGGGTCGAGCTTTCCTCGCAATTCCTGAAAAGCATTTTCAATATTCTCATCCCATTGACCTTGGGTGATACCAGCCCTTCTAGAATCGGCTGCAGCTGCTACTAGACGTTCTTTCTCACTTTCTGTGAGGAGTGATAGGCCAGGATTGTAAATTGATGTGTCCTCATCAGCAATGTATCCACGTTCCAACTGAATACCCTCTGAGAGAGACAAGGGAAATATGAGATTCGTTTTACCTATATCAAGAAACAACTGATTCGATTACTCACTGTAGTTTACCATGCCTCCAACTCCTTTTCCTTCAGAAATGATTTCCGCCATGGTTTCGAATGCTTGGAAGGTTCCATCAACATTGCCCTGGTTCTTTTTCAAAGTAGCAATCACTTCTTGCACAGTTTCACTGGCATAGTCTGATTCTGAGTACGCCTGTGCCGGCAATGGATGAGATGCGGATATTGCCAAAGACGCTGCCAACAATGAGGAAGCAAGAGCGTTCTCCACCTTTCTGGAAGCAACATTCAGTTGAGTCGAAGGAACTGGTTGAGTCCTTGCAGACGGCGATGCAAAACCATCACAGCGGGCTGTTGAAGCTAGCAATACGAAAATTATTCTGCTTCGCAACATTGTATTGTCTAAAGGTGATCCTGTTGGAAAGTTGATGGGATGCGTTGTCCATCATTTTGAACGGCTGATCGGCGTCAAAACAAGAGTTGTTAGTTGAACAGGTGGATACGTATTCGGAGGAATGAAGTCGGATGAATCAATTGGAGCTGTTTAGTCGAATGTATCACTTCACTGTTTGGCACATTTGGTCGAAGAACTTTAGTTGTTATGCGGGCTGTGTGCAACAATGCAATTCCAGAGTATAGCAGTAGACCAACACCATGTCTGAATGTGGGTAGTCTCAGATCCCTTTCTCATTCCTAACAACACTCAAAAGTTTTATGTGGAAAGCATATAGAGGAAAATGCTTTCGAATGGAGCTCGTGCTCGTCGGGCTACTGCAAGACAAAAAGATGGTTTCGTTGAAGACTTCTTGCCGATGTCGAAAGATGCCACACCAAAAAAAAACAGAAAGCGACGAAGGAGAGGAAGAATGATGATTCGCACTCGGTCTCGCGTGGTTACCATTGCTGGTTTATGTGTCCTTGCGGTATCTGCCTGGGTTGGTTGGAGAATATGGGCAACGAAAATGGTGCAGCAGACTCCCAGCGTTGGATCAGCCCCCGTGGACAATTCGTCAATGCTCGAGCCCCCCGCTATCTTGATCATAGGAGGAACGGATGGATCCGGAACACGAGCCTTTTGTACTGCTCTGGAGAGCTTAGGCGTCGATATGATAGTGGATGATGTTCACACGTAAGTCGTTTTCGGGTTCTGTCGTCGAGACTGGCTGCTTATCCCATTCACGTCGGTCTTTTTCGTTGCATGTTAGAATGGACGTGGCAGCCTCGCAGCTTTTTCAGAGGACGGGATGGCCAGGACTGGTGAAATTTGTGATGAATGAGACAAGAGGGTCGGTGGACTACAAGTGGGACGATTTGTCACCTACCGCACAACGGATTCTGAGGCATGAAGTGAAAAAATTTTGCAAGCACTTGTGGTTAGCACACCAGAACTTGGAAAGGAAGAAAGACAAACTTGAAAAAGTTTTGATACCGCATGCAACCAAGATCAAATTTGCCATCAAAGCACCAGCAAGCATGCTCGTTTTCCCAGTCTTGAAGCATGTGTTTGAAAAGGAGCTTGACAGTCCAGTTAAATTTCTGCACATCGTCCGCGATGGGAGGGACATGAGCCTCTCTCAAAATCAATCCCCAGTTGAAAAGTTCTACAACGTCACTTACCCCAATGATTACAAAGAGAGATCAGCCAAATGGGATGGTGAATTGTACAATGTTCGAGCAATGCAACTTTGGAATGACTGGAATCTTGAGGTCATGAAAAATCATCGCGGAAGCCGCGACTACATGTTGGCCCGCTCAGAAGACCTGCTCAACAAGCGATGGCAAGTCATGCAAGCTCTGCATAAGCTTGTTGGTTCAACAATGTCTATGGAGAAGCTATGTTGTCAAAGCCAAAAGAAATCACGAGATATGGGAGAATCCGTTAAATTTGTCAAAGCTGCTCCAGGCAGAAAACACCGTCAAGGAAGGACGAATGCAGAACTCCAGCGCAGTCTTGCCACCTATCAGCACTTCCAAAAGTTGTCTTTTGCAGACTGGACCAAGACTGTCGATCAAACTATTCAAAGCAAAGAAGAAGAGAACTCGGATCCACGGGCGGCTGCTGGGGCGCACTTGGCCGAAACCTTGGAAGCCCTTCTTGCACGGGGGAAGTCAATCGATCCCGAGACGTTGCAAAATGATGAGTCTGATAATTTTCTTTTGAAAATGCAAAAGCTCGAAGGCATGGCTGTTCATGAATTCGAGAAGGAGTTCAGAGCCTGGAAAACAAAAATGAATCTCCGTGATAGATCAGCCACTGAGGGTCAGAATCAGTTCCTCTTGAACACCGGAAAGTCTTTGTTGGACAGATCATTCATGCTCATTTCTAGTACGAAGGGTCGTTATGCAACAATACTACGACAGGACGGCCAATACGTATTCAAAGGACCGCACATTCGAGAGCTGTCCTCCGAAATCAAGAAGCTGATGGCTCCGCTGGGCACGGGGGCGAATAAAGAAGACACTGGCAAAATTCCGATTGAACAACGCTATGGAAAGTGGCAAGAATTGCTCGAAAACCGCGACGATCTATCGAAGCACTTGTTCGAGGAGGGTGCATTGGGCCTCAAAGAGTTTGGGTACGAACCATATCGGGAAGTGGAGTACCCCATGCTAGATTTTTCTTGCAGCCAAGAACAAATACTGCAGTGTTCTGACCATGATATATCAGCTTCGACACCTTTAGAAATCGATGCCCTCGCTTGACCAGGCGCTATTGAAATAGAAAGACACCATCAAAACGCCAATCGAAAAGCGCCATGGAAAATGGCAAGGAGTGCTTAGAAACCCCAAGGATCTGTCGAAACACTTGTTTAAGGAGGGCAATGTGGGCCTGAAAGATATCAGAATTGGTGTCTCACGCTGGTTTTTTTTTGCAGCCATTGCAGTGTTCCGTATCCAGTAAATCGGCTCCATAGTCTTTTCTCGCTAATAGGAGAATGCCTCTGAGCGATAATAACTTATTTCGCTACGAAACTCTCATTTGGCACGAAACTCTCAATAGGCCATAGAATAAAATAGATGTCAATTTACTTTCAACGTACATACTTGCAATACAGCATAGCCAATTGGGAACTCAGGACTATAGTATTCAAAGACACTGGTTCAGTGAGTAAGAAACCCAAGCATTTATTCACAACAATGAAGGATTAAGATAGTAGTGTATTCATTGAAGTCCTCTCTTGGGCCACTGTCCATCAGTTTCAGTCTGATTCGGGATTGGTTCAGTCATGAGGCATTCGAACAAAAAAGCTACTTCGGCGCTTCTCCCTCCTCACAATGGAAAAAGAATGCGGATCGTTCGTTCACAATGCAAATCATCAATGAAATGAAAAAGACAACTTTCATATTCAGTTCGCTTTTGTTGTTGTTTCATGTGGCCTCTTCGTTTTCGCCGCGCATGAACGACTTCGCCTTTATTGCCCTGAAATCCCTCCAACCACAACAAGAAAGAACGGCACCAAGACTGTGTGCTTCCGACGCAAAGGAAGAATATGACATTGAATCGGCTTCTGTGCAATTGATGTGGGAACGAACCCAAGAATCTGGTAGCCGACCATTGCTAGATTTCTCATCACGGAGCGCGTCTCTCGAAGAACTTGACTCAACAACAACAACACCTCCATTCGAAGGCAATGGCGCTTGGTGCCAAGGGCAGCGATGGACCAGAACGAGAGAAGGGCTGAATGAGCTAGAAATTGAAGTGAATGACTCATTTCTCGCAAAATGTCCGCAGTTGCTGCGATTAAATCCGTCGATGGTGCTTGAGACAGCAAAATGGATAGTGGACGAGTTTGGCATCGACTATGTGAGGTCAGAGCCTCGTCTCTTGAGTTATCCCTTGAAGGATGTAGAGTATGGGTTAGACTTTATGAGTACCATGATGATGGCAGATGCAAAGCCTGCATGTCGCGCATCCACTGCTTTATTTTTGAGCTCCATCGATGGAGGGATCCAGGAACAGGCAGTGAAAGTTGCACTTGGGGCTGCAGGAGACGCAACATCGAAGGCATCTCAAACAATCGCTGGAGATGCCATGACATCACTAAAAAAGTTGAAAGATCGAAAAAGTCCCTTTTAGAAAGAAAGAAATTCCATCCAAGATTTATGTGGCGCACAACCATTGGTGGAGTACTGTACATCATTTTGAAGCTAGTCTTTTCACAAGACAAATTGCACTGATTTATAGTTGTAGTTATTTTTTGGACGAGTTGACTAGCATACTTGATTCGTCCATCGACGACTGAACATTTGCACCTGCGCTCAAGCAGCGAGAAAGCGCTTCTTACAACCACCATACAAACAATTCCCGTTTCATTGCAATTGATTCAAGCACCTCATTTTACTCAAGATGATCTTAGTGGTTCTGCATTTGAATGATAATGCAGAGCAACATTTTCCGTCTTGTAGTAGATCTCAAACTCTCCTTTGTCATTGATCCACCCGGAGTTTACATGTCTCGGTACATACATTCCATATTCCTGCTCTACGTAGGCCGAAAGATCTGCTTGCCAATGCCTCATCACAAATTGGTTGTCGTGATTCATGATTGGCTTCTTTCCAACCAATTGCGTCATCCATCCTTCGGAGTCAAACGAAGCTTCCAATTCGATACCGGGTAGAGGTACATTGGAAAACTCTAGAATGGCCTTGTCGGGTGCACCATCTATACCTTTCCAAGTTACCACCCCCGCTTCTGGCTTTAGCACAGTTGGAATTAGCACAGCATCTGCTAGCCAGCGCATGGCCTGACCCATTGTCACCATCGGAATACTACCGTCTTGGTCCGTGTGAATCTCAGGGAAGATGGCCAGGATCGCGGATTTGAAATGACCTAAGCCGTCCACAAACGATTCTGACACTCTCAATTTGGGGAACCAGCTGGGAGAGGAAGCAGTCATGTCAATTTCTCCCTCCCAAGAAAAGCCCGGAGGATTGGCTGAGATGAGTTCCTTTCCCGAAAAAGGGACATAAGTGTCTTTCTTGATCAAGAACTCGCCTTGCTGCTGCAACCAAAGTGATCTGACACTGTTTTGGACTGGTGCAACTCGGTCTAGATACCGCTGAACGCAGGCTGGCAAGTCGTCCCATGATTGCGTTGGATTGAATACTTGTGCGTCTCGTAAGAGGCCTTTTTGGTAGGTTTCGGCATCCAGTTCCCATTGATCCAAACGATTGTCCACCCAACACACAACGGCGACGCCCAAAACAATTGCAACGCCAGATATTGACTTCATGATATCGTTGAGAATATGATTCCTTCTTTCTTGACAACTATACAGACCAAACAAGAAAATGTGGTTGATTCTGATGCATTTCCTGCGTTTCTTGCTTGTTGGCATGAGTTCGGAAGTTTCGCCTCATCAGGCTTGACAGTAGTCTCACGTTTGAAGTACTACCAGGTTCTGCGGTAAAGGACAGGAGCGATGGTATCTTTTTGACATCACGATACAAGAGGTCCATTTTCAAAAACGATTTTGTGTGCACAGCATTCACATAGATTCGAGCTCTTCAAGACGGGGGGTTTTAAAATTGACAACTGGCATTATATAATTTGAAGAGTAGAAAAGTTCTGCTTGGCATATGTGCTGGAGTTCGGAAAATTCAAGAAGGTCATTATTCGAGGGCTAGTTGCTGCACTAAATGGCGAAATATTCACATACTAGCCGAACCATTTTAGTCTACAACATGAGTGCTTCATGATGAAGCCTTGATGCCGCTATGTTTTCGATTGAGGAAAGAGTACCCAACTGCTAGGTATCCTTTTGTGACTGAATCTGTTCCCAGCTTCCTCCATTCCTGTCTTCTTCTACATCTACGGTCTCAACTTGATTCATGCCATTGTTATCGTCGTCATCACCGATCTTCAATCCAGCGACGGCAGGTTCAATTTCCATTCCGTCTTCTACAAGAATGGTGCGCAGGGGTGCGTCCTCTTCATTCTTGTGGATGGGAGCAAGAAAGGTAAACACACCATCCTGCATCAAAGCGCGGGCTTGGTTGGTGTCCATAGAAGGGGGAACTTCAAAGCTGCGCTCGACAAGAATCCTCTTGTCACCAATGATTCGTTTTCCTCGCAGCTGGACCGTGTCGTGGGTCATCTCTACCTCTAGGCCGCTGGCAGCAACACCTGGCAAATCAGTGGAGTAGCGAAAGATATCCGAAGGGAGATCCGATGGAATACTGCTAGATTCCACTTCGAGAGTCTTAGTGCTCTTCTCGTTCTTTGGGATAGTGAGAGTGAGAACTCCATTCGATACAGTTGCTCTGGAATTTTCAATATCTGACCTGAATGGATTGACGTAGAGAATCTCTTGGTAGATTTTGGAGACCTGGCCCTCAGCATCGACTCGAACGGCAGTGATTTCAATCTCACCATTCTTCTCTTCAATGGACACACGATTGCCCTTGACTCCAGGAATATCCATGTGGATGATTTGAGCTTCTTCCGACTCCTCAGTGCGAGCCTTGTTGTTCCTAATAGGATGAAGTGCTTCGTCCTCCTCATAGCAAAAGGCTCCGGGGAGACGAGCCTTGCAAGCACCGGGATGAAAGGCATGCATGAAGCGTTGGTTTGAGCGTTGGTTGCAAGATGACATGATTGGCAAAGATGATTGTTTGAGATATTTTTGAACGAGTTTGAAAAGTGAGCATTTCGCAAAGCAATCAGAATTGATGTGATGGCTTATCGAACACTGCTGAAGTTGCGAGGCGGGGAGAGAAGTTGTGAGGCGGACATAGAAGTTTGGAGGCGTTAAAAGAACCGCGAGGAAATTTGAGTCAGGAATTTACTGAGTCGTGAAGGCAAAATGTAGGGGCACGTACAGGCGTGCGGATGACAACTCAACAGCAATCTTGACACAGCGATAAGAATAAATACGAAAATTGATAAATTATATTGGTACATTGAGTGTGTGCGGGCTTGTCAATATCGTAACGTTGTCTACATAGGGATGTGCACTGCTGCTTCATCTGCAGTAGCTTTCTGACTTGCTTCCTTTGAAGAAACCCTTATTAGGTCCATCAGTTGCGAAATCCGGCAGAGGAGTGTCCTCTGTGCCGTTGTTGTTGTCATCACTGATTAAGACTCCTTTAACACGGATAATCAGCATCTTGAGGGAAATTAGTGTCCGTGGTCTGTATGATGGCGAAATAAAGATCGATTAGACCCGTATCCTTTTGGAAGGTTTACCAGCCACTTTTTCACGATTCGTACTTACGTCGGGTTCTCCATCTGACTGCGATTTTGGGCCGTCCAGAGACCATACACTCGTATGCATATCGATGCTGCTGTCATCCAGCTGTTTGCCTGCTTTTGACTTGCAGAATGTGCAATAAGTAACTCCAATTAGAACAAAGAAAATCACGAAAGCAGAGGCAGCAAGAAGGATGATAGTTTCTCGCTCCCCCCATTCCCAGTTTGTAGGTTCTACACGACTCTCAGTCACTATTGCCATTGGGTGCACGCAAAAATCTTCGTTTCCGTCACCAAAGTCATCTGCGTTGCCTTGGCACCCAGGCACATCTTGGGTTCCCTTCCCTCGTTGGTAACAAACAAGAGTTCCCACACAGTCGCTGTCTCTGTCACAGTCGGCTTCGCAAACGTCTAGACCAGTGATTCCATTCCCTACAAGTGAGAGAGCAGCAACCGAAGCGGGGGGCATGATGCAAAAATCTTCCCTCCCGTCACCAATTTCATTGGGATCGCCTCGGCATCCAGGAACTACTGACGATCCATTTGATCGCAGATAGCAGACAAGATCGCCAGCACAATCAGCATCCGAGTCGCAATCAGCTTCGCAAAGGCCAAGGCCGTCAATTCCATCTCCAGCCATACGCATATCTGGGTATATGCAAAAATCTTCGTTACCGTCCCCCAGTCGATCTGCATTGCCGCTACATCCTGGAACTGATGACTCGCCTTTTGATCTGGTGTAGCAAATCAGCCCATCGGAACATTCGGCATCCGAATCGCAGTCTGCTTCGCAAAGTCCCAACCCTGGAACTCCGTTTCCAAACATCGCCAAGAAACCAAATGATTCGCTAGGAGCAGAAGATGGAATCATCGTTGGCATGGGAGTGGGTGAACGAGTCGGCAGTGGCTCCGTTGGAGATAGAGTGGGCCCCTTTGTGGGTTCAGGCGTTGGCGGTGGCGTGGGCTCCTTTGTGGGTTCAGGTGTTGGCGGTGGAGTGGGAGACTTGGTGGGTCCAGGTGTTGGCGGCGGAGTGGGAGACTTGGTGGGTTTAGATGTTGGCGGTGGAGGCTGGCCCGAGCAGGCATCGTTCTTGTCCGTGTAGGCGAATTCCGTCCAGCCCATTCTAGGTCTGTTTCCTTCTGGAATAGCAAGACCAAACCTACCGTCAGGACTGAACCCAAAGGACTCGACTTGACTTCGGCCGGTAGGCTGGTCCCAAACGCGGCAGTACCGTGTTCTTGCGTCAGGAGCTGCCAGCGCATCAGCAACGGATGTACCGGGGCACCGAAGGAACATGGCGGAGAACTTAGTGGTCGATAATGTAATCAAGGTTCCATCCAAGCTCATATCGGCCCCAACCCATACATTTCCCAACAACTGACCATCAGTGACGACTGTATCCCCCGCGTTATCCTCATAGCCTTGCCAGTCGTAATGCCCGACTGCAAATGGAGAATAATGAGAAACCTTCATATTATATTCGTTCGGCCACACATTTGGAGGTATTTTGAAAAGCCTTGTCAACGTCTGAGACCTTCTTCCCCCCCATTTTGTAATCATGTACAAGTCTCCAATTCGACCATCTTCGCCCCAGCCGGTGTAATCTATAAACATCGCTTCCATATCAGCATACTTTGTTGGTGAACTGCTGTGGCGGTAGTCAATCGTCAAAACCGAAATATGGGAATCAGGAATGACGTCAAGGTCGTTGAAATCTCCAAGTTTCGGCTCCTTTATTTTCATGATGCGAGGCAAATAGCCGTCACGTGACGTGCGGCGTCCCCCAGAAGCTCGTGCAGTGTTATCTCCGGTATCAGCAATGTAGAGGCACGTATCGCTTCTTCCGGTATTTCCACAGCTTCCTATTGACATCGATTCCCAATCCCAGTTGATGGTCATGTCACTATTGAGCAACAGAGTCAACAGCCGCTCTCCCGTCTTGGAATCCCACATTCCGATGCGAGCACCAGCTCCACCATCGGAGAACGAAAAAATTGCAGGATCTCCGCTGGGACCCTTCTGAGTGGGCGAAAAGTTTACTCCCGAGATCTCACCGTATCTGCCTTCCCCGTCTTTGGTGTCCATTCGAAGTTTGTCACCATTGGCCTTGGTAGCATTCCAAGTATCTTTGATTCTCGGGCAGGAAGTAGCCGAAACCACTCTGCATCCTTGCAGCAGGATGGTGAGTGCCACAAGTTTGAAAGAGTCCTTCATTTCGTTTTATTTTACTTTGTTCTTGTATTATGCTTCCAATCTCAAGAGTTGAGGTAGAGGTGCAAGGACGTAATATCCACTGAGTCCTCTCGCTATCCGAATTTGGGTGATTTACTTAGATCCATTTACCTGCAGATAACCATCTTTGGGCTTTTTAATCGTGCATATTTTATTCATGATTGAAGACTATATATTAAATTCAAACGGACAAGGGATGATCCTACAAGAATACTCCCGCCACTATTGCTAAATGGCCATGTTCAACGAAAAAACTGCTCGTTCATGTTCCAACGAAGCAGCGTGCACAAAAATTTTCATATCTGTTGGAGTCATCAGTATGTAAATTTTGAACCTCGTTAATTCGCCACATCCACTGTACTGTAGCGAAATCTGTCGAGTGGAACAGGTCGGATTCTTCTTCGGAGGAGAGAAACCGAATATACTTACATGTGCGTCCCACTTCTTGTGTGTCTGCCTCCAATGCAAGAGCCAATGGATGACTCACATATAAAAAAGACTTGCCCAAGGATTCCACATTCCAAACAGCCTTCAGCAGAAATGGAATAAAAAAGGCGACCCAGTCGTATTTAAATCATGCTCAATGTGGGTTTTCAAAGGCTACTACACTCTAGGAGAAGCTGTAGCAGCACCGATTTACGATGGTGAAGCGACAAAAGGAGAAACAGTACCAAGGAGCAAGAGAGCACAAGCGAAACTCTCAGATTCGTTCCGGATCAGGAATAGGAGGCAGTGCTGTCCAAAGGAAGCTTCCATTCAAATGTTGTGCTTTGACGTTAACCCCGTTTGTGAATCCAGTTTGCAACCCGAACGGCATAGTTTTTGATAACGCCGCACTCACGGAGTTTCTGATGAAGTACAAGAAGGATCCAGTGACTGGAAAGCCACTGGAAACTCGAGATATAATTACACTGAACATGGATCAGGATGAAGAAGGTCGATGGCAGTGCCCTGTCCTAACCAAACCATTCGCAGATCACTCAAAGATCGTGGCCATTTTGGATAAGTCAACAAAAGAAGCATATGTTTACTCCTACGAGGCATATAGAGAGCTCAATGTGAAACCCAAAAGTTGGCAGGATTTGACCACAGGGAAAAAGTTCTCTCCGAAAACCGATGTTTTGATATTGAACGATCCTCAGGACGAAGAGTTTCAGAAATCGAGGGATATTGAGACATTTTGGCACATTCGGAATTCTCGAACATTGCAAAAAAGTCGGCCTCAAAACAATGTCAATTACTCGGTCACGGCAACTAGAATCATGGAAAAAATAGAGCAGGACAAGAAGCGGGCCAAACCCAACGACAAGCCTCAAACAGAACTGTCAGATCCAGCTTCCAAGAAACTCAAAATCTTTTCGGATGATGTAACGAGCGTCAAATTCACATCTGGCAAGGCATCGGGATCCTTCACAAGTACAGCTATGGCCGTTTCAAATGACAACACGACTCGAGAAGCGAGCCAGGAGGAGATTCTGCAAGCGCAGTTCAAACAAATGAGGTCACAGAAACAGAAGGGTTACGTCAGAATGATCACAAACTTTGGAGACCTGCTTCTGGAACTACATTGTGATATTGCACCACGGTACGAATGTCGGAGAAGACGAGCTTGGATAAAAAGTATGGTGGATTGTGGGTCTCATCTCTTCAATGTTTTGTCGTATCAGAACGTGCACCAATTTTCTTGGACTGTGTCAAGCCCAGAAGTATGACAATACTTCATTCCATCGCTTGATTCCAAATTTTATGATACAGGGAGGATCCAGTAAATCAGGGGACGATGCTAGTATATGGGGCCCAGCATTTGTAGATGAGTTTGATGATCGGCTGAAACATGTGGGGGTTGGGGTATTGAGCAGTGCAAATGCTGGTCCAAACACAAACAAGCGCCAATTTTTTGTAAGCAGCGTGTCCAGATTTGTGCTTCTTGCCATTGATCTCACGAGTTGCAAATGACTGATACCTCCAATTTCTTCCGTATTGTAGATTACGTTCAAAACGACGCCGCATTTGGACCGCATACATTCTGTTTTTGGTCAAGTAATTGATGGAGAAAAGGTATTGAAGAAGATGGAAGAAGTGGCAACGGATAAGAAGGATCGGCCACTAAAACCGATCACTATTTTGACGACTGAAATTCTGGTTGACCCCGCAAAGGAGGCGGAAGAGAAGGAACATGAGCGATTGACCCAGCGGGCAAAGGCAAGAGAAGAGGAAGAAAAACGAAAAGAGGCCATGGCCGTTGGAAAATCTGCAAAGCAAAAAAAGTCGGCTGTGGACCAACAGGCATCTTCTAGTAGTACTGCAATTGGAAAGTATTTGCCGACTACCGGAGTTCAACAGACAGCAGTGGACACTTCTGCTGACGGTACTGAAATTCCAATCTCAGTTGCTAAGAAAGTGACCAAACCAAAAGGCAAGGCTTCGTTTGGCGATTTCAGTGGGTGGTAGTAGATAGCTAAAGTGTCAGACATAGAAAATAAAACTGTGGATCACATTTGTCTAGCAACAAACAACAAAGTTTAACATTAATACGACCAGAATCATTTTGCGACGCTGTCGGACTTTACTTCGTCAAGCCATTGCCGCAGAATTTTGATCGCGTCTTTATGCCCTTGCACAATATCATCTGTATCATCTTTCCTCGGCCAAACACTTCCGAGATCGCTGTGGTGTGCTCCGTGTGGGAAGTTTATTACAGCCAAGTCTGGATTGCTGGTCTGCAATATACTACTGGTGGACCACCCGTCCTTCAGACCATTCTTTTGTTTTAGAAGGGGGAAAAAACAGTTAGAAACAGCATGCTGAGTTGAGATTCCCAACCGACTACCAGTTGTTGCTTTTACTACTACATACCGTAAACAGAATGTGAGAGACCTGACTCAAGTCGTTGAACTTCCATTCGCTGACTAATCGGAAGGGCTCCACTGGGACTCCCTGGAAACGCTCGTGACAATGATTCGACAGCCAGGCATACTCAAATGGCTGCGGGATGAACATACTTTCTTCCGAGTAGGATGCTCGAATGATCAAATCCTTGCAACATTGAAATTCCCATATCTCTCCCGAAAAGCCGCCACCTGTACCAGAGTTGTCAGCACCTCGAATACGGGCATTGGGTCCGCTCGGTAACTCCAGCGACAGGTCAAAACACTTTGGTTTCTTTTGGTATCCGTACTCTACCTCACTGCGAAGATCATAGAATTTGGAAATGCGCTCTACCGGGCTCTTGTCATCGTCCTGGAAGATCGCACAGGCTCGTTCCAGGGCAGTGTCGGGTCCGGGAGGGTAGTAGGCCATGTTGAAATCGGCAAAAAAGGCGGGGACGAGATAGGCAATCGTTTCGCTGAAGAATTCTGGAATGCTCTGGATGTATTCCGGAAATGTCTTTGGACAAAATCCCACCACCTTGGCGGCATGCGGCACGGTGAAATTCTTTGCTAGCAGCTCGTCTCGAACGGAAAACAAAGTAGAACGAACGGCGTTGGCACACCCAGGGGACGCCGACTCTGCCACTTGGGTGACCTTATCAAAGTAGGCAGTGGCACCCACAGTCTGAGAGTACAGCTCCAGTGGTGCACTAGCGGCATACGAAATATCCACTACGTCTGGGAAACGAAATCGCATCATGGCCGACAAAAAGCCAGGGTAGGATCCTCCAAACGTGATGACAGGACAGTAGTCGGACGAAGACCGGTCGGGATTGCACCCAAGACCCTGTCTGACTTCCTGAACGAGTGCGATGGCGTCCAAGAGTGCCTGATCTGGAGTGAGCAACTCGACTAACTGTTCATTCGTTGCTTGTTTGACTGGCTGTGACTTTCCATAAAATCGATGCTCTGGCGACACGACGAATGCATGAAACTCCTTGGCAATGCCCTTGTTGACGTACGGATAAAGTATGGGAGGGTCCAAAGAATCTTCACCACCCATGATGACCAAAATAGGATGTCCTGGTCCTTTCCAGTACTTGGATTTTTTGTAGAATCGTTGTGCGTAGACGAGTCTGTTTCCTGGTTGGAAATGATCGACCGCTTGATGGTCGAAAAACATTTCTCGATTGTCGTAGTGCTTTTCCAGCAAAACATTCTTGGACCCGCGCCTGTTGGAGAACGTAGTGGACAATGTCAAGTTGGTATCTCGATCGGCAGCAAAGTCTCCCGTGGTGAGAACACCAAAGAGAGCAATGGCCAAGACCGAGATAGCGAAGAGAAACCTCGACGCTCGTTGGACGTGGACCTCGCGCTCATCAGTCTGACGACTTCGCTGTTGCTGACTCAATAAGAACTCTTCTGGATCCAAGCTTTGGACCCCATCAATGCTGCCATAAGTATGTTCTGTTGGGGTCACCATATTGGCGATGTACCGGGTTGTGTCTGGTGGTATTAGGTTTGGTTTGTGAGAAGATTCAAAAGCTTGCAGAAGATTCTCGATTCGAACGTTGTTTCCAATTGCGTAGAGTCTTGCGAAACTCCATGACTAATGACATCGTCTTGCCGGGTTCCTTGGAATGGTGGAACGAGAACACCTGACAGACGAGCAGACTTCCATCCGTTCGTCAGTCGTGACTCACGAATCGTGGACATCACGTGTCCTCTTCCAGGAGTTCCTGGAAAATCATTGGCACGCCAAAGTCACTTCTCCCAGTCGGCAATGTCCCAACCTATGGTTATAGTATATGCAATACTATTTTTGACATGTCTGGAGCTAGTTCTAGACTAGCTCCTACCATAATATGTCTTCCCTAGAACTCTCTAGTTCCAATGCAAGGACTCTGTTAGCCTTTATTTCGTTATAGAATTACAGTTTTTCTAGCCTTGAATACAATAGGCATCGAATATCAGTGAAATTCTTGCGTTGCTCTGCTGACTTCCGCAATGGACATTTACTCCCTTCCTTTGGCTGCTATTATGATTGGTTGTATGTAGATTTGTTTTTGTACTGCTGACAGATAGAAGGCGCGTACGTTTGAGAAAAGCAGTCATTTTGTACGGTAGGTTTACGGACGGTAGACAACGGACCTGCTCCCCGATACGACAGGCATCGTTGTTAAAACCACCATTGGATCATCATTGTTGTTGTCATTGTTAGTTACCGACGTCTCTGTGCTTACCGTCGTTCTTTCGGAATCAGCAACAGCAACAGCATTAGCAGCAACAGTAGCACATTTAGGGAGGGGAAAAAAGCTTCCAAAGCTAGACTGGCTGTCGGCGATTGTCGTCGTCACAACTATGAATTTTTTCTCAGGTGATGAAGACGATGGATGGGAGGATGACGATGACTTGGACGGATTGTCAGACGACGAAGAAGACATGTCCACAGAGGCAGGAAATCAACAGGAAGAGGAGGGAGACAATGCGCCCATGGCATTGGGCGGGGGTATGTTCATGGGAAGGCTGACCCGTTTCATTGAAGCAGTCACCCAACCCGATGAGGAGGAAGAACACGGAAATGGCTGGAACGATGATATCCTCGACTTTGACGACGCGGAAATGGAAGAAAGTACGGAGAATAATGAGAATGGTTGGCAAGAAGAGGAAACTGAAATATACTTTCAACAGGACGAGGATATGGACGAGACTGCCGAGAATAATAAGAATGATGGTTGGCAGGAAGAGGAAAAAGAAATAGAATTGCAACAAGAGGAGGACTCTGCACCCTCGGTCTTGATGGATTCTGGATGGGATGATGATCTGGATTTGCAAGATCTAGATACTCCAACAACAAAAGGAGATGGACCGGACTACACTGTACCATTGAATGACGTGAATCCTCCCGCTCCTCCACCGCCACCAGTCTCAGACACTACAGATGCCAAACAGCAACGAACAGTATCCTTTGACAAAGCATTGGGAACCCATTCTACGCCACCACCACCGCCTCCTCCTCCTCCTCGACCACCCGTGCAGCAACAAGTGGCTCCACCCCCACCTCCTCCGCCTCCGCCACCACAAGAAGAAACCCCCAATGACACGTTTAATACCGCAGCTGATGCCAGTGGATGGGATGATGATATAGATCTGGATTTAGACGATGACGAGCCGACAACAGATCATCTTGATTCCACATTCACTACGGCTGTAGAAGGATGGGATGAGGAGGATGACGGTCTGGATCAACTGGAACTGGACCAAGAAGAGGTGGTTCAAGAAGAAATCAAAGAAGAAGAAAAAGGAGAACCCTCCATGGTCGATCTGACACCGCCACCGCCACCTCCTCCCAGACAGGAACCGCAAGGACACAGATCTGAAGAAGCAACGGTGGATGTTGAAGGATGGGATGAGAACGATGGTCTGGACGAATTGGTTGGAGATGTCGTGGATCACGTCCCCCCCAAACGTATGGAACGCATGCAAAGTCAGCGAACAGACTTTGCCCTGGAGGAGGGAGATGATGATATTTCCAGGGACTCGACCTTGTCCATCGACAATTCCAGAAGTCAATTGCAAAACAACAATATGGTCGATCGAACGCCATCGTTGGCATCTCCGTTACCCTTTCGTCGTACATTGACGACAGATGCAATTCGAGAGAATGATGGACTTTCCGTAGGTTCGTCCATCATTGAGGAATTCCGAATTGGATACAATGACGAGCAGCAACAGCTTGTGGATCACACACCGAGACCATCGACACCAGCAGTCGTGACAGATGATGATGTACAATCACAGTCTATGATACCCCTGGCAGGTGCAGGGTCTTCCATTGGTGACAGCCTGGACTCGATCGACAATAGTTCCATTCCTCCTCGGACCAGAAATGGAAGGCAAGTTGTGGATCATACCCCTCGTACGGCAAGACTGTATCATCGGGTGTTGACAGCAGATGCGGCTGGACATACGTCAGTTGGAGAGAGCCTGGATTCTATCGAAGAAGAAGCATCTTCCGGCTCGTCGCACGCAAAAGAAACTTCCACTCCAGGAGCCGTGGAAGCAGGCATGGGACACCCTGGATTTTCTGTCTCGGCTCCGGAAGAAAGATCGGTCGGAGTTCCATTCGGTTCTGCTGCTACCCCCAATGCTGCCACAACTGCCACTACCACTCAGCGGTCCTTTGATGAAAAGAAAGTTCCACTGGTTGACCATACTCCATCAATTGCCCGAGGAAAAAAGGCTGGCGAGGCATCCGTCGAGGTTCTCGGTGGTGATACTGTGGGAGGGGATCTGGGGGAACAATCCCAGGATAGTGTTGATGATGTCAAGGACGACTTGTACGGAAAGGTGGTGGATCACACTCCGGAGACTCCAAATCCCGGCGGAAAAGGTGCAGTGAAGGCGCCACCCAGTGTCAAACAGGAGGACGATACGGTGGTCGGGGTTGCAGAAAAGACAGACGTGGAGTCGGATTTTCGACAGGATGACGACATGGATGATGAAGGATCCAGTCAAGGTGGTGCTTCCGGGGAAGGAAAAGGCACACAGGTTTTAGTTGGTTCTAAGCCTCCCGTTGCTCGTCTCGACAGCGTAGAAGAAAAGAAAGTGGTGGACCACGTACCGGAGAGAAAACCACAGAGGGCGGCAGATGCTTCTACGATGGTAGTTGCCGACGCATTCTCTGTTTCAAGTCGAGCCAACGACACAGTCGTTGATGCAGCGGACGCCAACGGGTTTGGTCCCATTGTGGATCACACCCCGAGTGTTGCGCGACGTTCTACTCATTCACTAGCGACATCCGTCGTGACTCAAAATAGTGGTCTAGACACCGATGCTATCAAAGATGATATGGATACGACAGTAGGGGCTGGAGGTGGATCCACTGTAGATGGTGGTGGCTGGGACGGGCATGATGATGAGGATGAGAACGCAGAAGAGAGCGAAGAAAAGCACTTGGTTGATCATGTGCCCCACCACAGAGGCCGGCGATTCCCAGTAGATGCTTCCGTCCGAGTACTAGTGGATACCAACGATGATATGACACAAGTTGATACTATTGCAGAAGACGAAGCGATGGACTTTGGACCCATTGTGGACCATACGCCATTCAGTACACGTTCGAAAGGTGCTTCCGCGGCAGCGTCAACGACTGTCCAAGACAGTGCTGCCGCTGTTTGCACAAAACAAGAAGATGATTTGGATAATACCACTGCCCAGGGTGCTTCAATGGAAGAGACATCAGGCTGGGATGATGATATACCAGAGCTGGAGGATATTTCTGCTGCCGATTTTGGTCAAGTTGATAAAGAAGAAGAGAAGAATTTAGTCGATCATGTTCCCCGAAGATCGTTTGTCCGGCCCACAGATGCATCAACAATGGTGCAAGTGGATCCTTTGGATGCGGTGTCAGAAGCAGATGACTACGATGATAATAGCGATGGCAATACCAGGAGCAGCCGGTTTGGGCCAGTTGTTGACCAAACTCCGCCCCCTCCTTCAACCGGGAAGGCTTCTGTTCAAGCCTCCATGTTGACCAAACCAGGTGACGTAGAAACTGACAACAGAGCGGATGATGGCATGGACGCAACTTGGTTTGGTGCTTCAACATTCGGCGGGGTGTCTACCCTGGGAGCTGCCTCAGCGGGTGGAGCGTCTGGTGCAGATTCTACCAGTGCTGGTGGCAATGGATGGGAAGATGAGTCTCATGGGTTGGGAGATATAGTGTCGCCGCTAGTGGCACGAGGACTCACTGCAGATTCTGGCCACCTCGTGGACCACGTCCCGAGAATGACAAGTCCCCCTCCCATGGATGCCTCAACCGCTGTTGTTGTTGACCGGTCAGTTCTATCGTCAGAGACAAAAGAAGACAGCCACGGTGACAATTTTGATGCCGGAAACTTCGGGGCTGTTGTTGACCACACCCCCAGCGTTGCAAGAGTCTCGAACCATTCTGTTGCAAACAGTATGGCAACTGTCGCAACTGGGATAGCGACTGACTTAAAGCGTGACGACGAATTGGACGAGACTACATGGAACGGGGGAGAATCTGCACCCGCAGAAGGTTGGGAACAAGATGACGACGTGCTAGAAGAGTTGGTGGAGGCTGTAGAAGAGGACTCGGTACCACACGTGGTCGACCACGTCCCTGAGCTCCCAGAAACTCGTCCTCGAGATGCGTCCACAATAGTTGCTGCTGATCCGTCCGAAATGAATTCCCAAGTAGATTATTTTGGTCAGGATGAAGACAACTTTGGACCTGTTGTTGACCAAACACCAACTCCTCGACCGTTCAACGTTCGGGCTGCGACAGGATCGACAATAGTGGCTCTTGAATCAGTCATGGGTGACGATTTGGATCTGGCAGTAGAGACAGCAATAAATGGGGAAGATCCGTCTGCCGAGAGAGAAACACCGACTGAATGGAACCAGGTCCCTAACCCTCAAGCGGACGATGGTAGCAGAGAGCAAGTTGTAGATTATGTTCCGGAGGAAGACGAAGAAGTGATGCCCCCCATTGTCCAGGAAGTGTCATCTGAGATGGCAACGTTCGACGAAAAATCGTCTGTTCCCACAGATGAGGCCAAGGAAGACGAATTTGGCCCGGTTGTTGACCAAACGCCGCAGCAAAACACACAGCAATCTGTCGCAACTGGAAACTTGACCGAAGAAGTAGATTCGAAGAAACCCAGGGCCCAGAACGTCGACTCTGTCGCCCCTTTGTTTTCAGTGGAAAGTAAAGACAAAGAAGACGACGGATTGGAGGAAGACCAGTTTGGTCCTGTGGTGGACCAGTTGCCTCCCTCGTCATCAAAACTGTCTTTGGCTGCTTCAAAAGGGGGGTCAACAGTTGATGCTCTTGCAACGGTATCTGAAGTTGATGCGGATGATGATTTGATCATTGGAGATGGCTGGGAGGATGACACTGTGATAGAAGATCTAGCCTCGCAAGAAGCTGGCACTCGTCCTGGCGATGATAGGAATTTGTCTGTAAAATGGATTGATAGACTAAGCGAGAAGGATTCTGCTTCGTTTCTTCAAAAAGCAGCAGCGTCCAAGAATTCGACAAACACAAACGAGTCTTCTTTTTTTGATGCGACGATGGATACTTCGAGACTCGCTTTAAACGAAACACGATACTACGACGCAGATGAGAGCGCTTGGGACGAAACCTTGAGTGTTACGGGTCAGCACAACGACGACGATGATACTCCACCCTCTACTCCACGCAGCAGTCTTTCTGCACCAAAGTTGATATCACAGACAAAAGTGGGGTGTGCGTCCTGTTCCACCGCCTCGACTACTGATTGCCCATGCATCCAAAAGCTGTTGGAAGTAAACAAAGGCGATGCAGGCTTCATCGGTACTATGAAAACTCCAGAAGGTGATAGTATCAAAGTCAACTTTGAAGAGCTGCTGCAAACGGAAACTGTAAAGCGTCTTCTTGTCGAAGAAGAGCTTGATGCCCTGCGGAATTCAAACGAATCTTTGAAGTCGTCAGAGACCGATCTTGTATCAGCAAATGGATATCAATTGGATGTCCTTAAGGAAGTGAATCAGTCCAATACCAGTCTTTCATCTGAATTAACGAGTGTGCAGAAGATCACTGAGGTATTGAAGTCTGAGAACAAAGCCTTGTTATCTCGCAACGACCAATTTGTTAGCAAGATCTCATCCCTCGAATCGCAGCATAATGGCCTCCAGAAACAGAACGCTAGCTTGAAGGATCGAATCAGTGAGTTGCAAAAGAAGACCAAGGAGGCTTCTCTTGTTGCGACTCGGCATCTGGAAGAACGGGAAGCAGAATTGGGAAAAGAAATTGAGGAGTGGCAAGGATCGCATCGAGAGTTATCGCAATCTGTAGCCCACCTCGAAACTGAGTGTGCAAATCTGACTGGAAAGAACAGTAGTTTGTTGGAGGACTTGGAGTCATTGCGGGATTCGTTGTCGAAGATGGAAATTGAGAAAATGAGATTAATCGAGAGAGAATCAAGTCTGAATGTTGAGTTGCAGAATTTAAAGAACTCACTGCATAAGATTACTGCGGCTGCGTCCTCTGACACTCGACTGAAGAAAGATCTGGAAGAGACTCGACTTGAGGTTGCCAGCAAGGCGAAGGAAGTCGCTGATTTGACATCGCAGTTGTCTGAGTTGCAAAAACGCGTGGCTGCTGCAGAAGGAAATGAATTTAAGAACACGAAGAATCTTGCTAGACTTGAGAAGGAGAGCAGAGAAAAGACTATAGCTGCAGACAAGAGGGCCCAGGAGCTACAGATGCAGCTGGCAGAAGCACGCCAGGCAAAAAACGAAGCCGAAAGAGACTTTGAGCAAACCATTGCATCTGAAAAATCTTTATTGGCAAACGTTCGATTGGCGCACGAAAACCTAAAAAAGGAACAAAGCACCATGGTGTCGAAGCATGCCAGGGAAATGCAAGCGCAGCGGGAGAAGGTCAGGGCCGCTGAGGAGTCGCTGCGCTTATCGCAAAAGGCATTGCAAGACCTGAAACAAGAGCGCGAAAATCTGTCGAATCGGGCATCAGAGTATCTACAGCAAATCAAGCAGACGGAATCTCTCGCTGCTGAGCTCCTCTCTGTCACTCGTGAACGCGATGGTTTGAGAGAAGCGCTGGTCGAAAGCAAAGCGACGATGAAAGACTTCCAAGATCAGGCGGAGGAGAGTGATAAAAATGTGGAAGACCAAGCAGCTCGGCATGAAATTGAAATCAATAATCTTGAGCAACGACTGGATATTAGTCATCAAGAAGTACAGTCTGCAAAGGAACAGCTTGAGAGATTAACGAAGGAATTCGGAGATGTTGCGTCGGAAAAAAGTGATATCGAAAGACGGTTCGAAGAGTTGTGGCACCAGTATTCAGCGTTGGAAGCTGAGACAAGTCTTTCCAAAGATGAGAGAGAAAAGGATGCTGCCACGACAAGAACTCTTCGAGCTGAAGTCGAGTCCTTAAAGCATCAAATCCAGACTGCCAAGGCTGCGAAGCTCTCGAGTGAGTCAAGCTGCGAAGAACTTTCAAAGCGATGCTCAGATCTAGAAACTGAGCTAAAGAAGATGTCTGCTGATAGAAATGCTGCCGTGCATAAGAAGGATGTAATTGAAAAACACCTCATGGAAACTCGAAAGAAGTTGAGATCTTCCAGCGAAGAGAAAGCAAAAATCGTTGCTGATCGAGACCAGATAGCGGCTAGGTGCAGAGATCTCGAAGCAAGACTTGAAGACGTTTCAACGACAGAACAGCCAATCGATGATCCCCAAGTGAGACAGCATATGGTGGACGTGCTAACTGCGGAGCGTGATAGGCTCCAAGAGGAACTCAATCGATCGCGGTCCGTCACAACCGAAAATGAAGAAGCAATTCAAGACCTAGAGAGGCAACTGCTGGATACCGAGACCTTGTTGGCTAACAAAGACCAAACTATTAGCATTCTAAAGGAACAGCAATCGTCCAGCCGTGCTGGATTTCAAGAGCTTGTAAAGACCAACAGAGAACTTGTTGCAAGAATCGAAGAACTTGAGGCTGTTATTGATGGTTTCGATGCAGAAAAACAAGGTCTTAGCGAGAATGCCAACGAGCATGCTGCTTATTCCGAACAACTGAGTAAGAGCTTTGACGAGTTGGCAGCGGAAAGGGATCAGATTTTGGAGGAACGCGACAGGTTGCAAGAGGAAAACGAAGACATGCTTGTTCAATTTGGATTAATCAAACAGCATATGGATGCCAATCAAGAACACTTGACAAGTGTTGAATCGCAGCTTGCGGAGCGCGAGGCTATGGTCGAGAAAACCAGTAAGAAGCTTCAGGAAACAGAGGCAAGGCTTGCAGAACTTGTGAAGGCTTCAATGAATCAAGACAACATGGTGCCGAAAAACATGGTGGTCAGCCTTGAAGAACAGTTTGTCGCAGAGAAGAAAGACCTACAGCAGCAAGTAGCCAATCTCTCGTCCGAAAAGGCAAGCATTGAGTTTGAACTGCAAGATTCTCAAGCTGAAAAGTCCGACCTGTGCCGCCAGGTGGAAGGTCTCGAGAAAAGGCTTGAAGAGTTACTGGGGTCAAGTTCAAAGAAAGAGAAGCAGCTGTTGTCAATCATTGACAACATGGAGGACCAGTCGAAGGAACTGGCAGACAAGTGCTTTGTACAAGAACAGAATTTGATGGAAGCTCGTTCTAGTCTTGAACGATCAAGAAACGAAGCCGAAGGTGTGGCAGAGTACAAACAGAGAATTAGTGAGTTGGAGGGTATGTTATCAGATCACAAGCGAAGGCTGGAACAGAAAGATGCAGCCTTGGACGATATGCAAACCCAGCTGGAGTTTGCAGGAAAAGGTCAAGGCGAAAGTGCCGAGCTAGACCGTTTGCGACGAAAATTGAGCAAAATGGAGGAAACCTCAGAGAAGGACTATCGCCGCATCCAAGAGCTGGAATCACTATTAAGAGAAATGGAGGAAGAGGTTGCACGAACACGCAAGAAACTTGTCTCTGCTGACGATGCTACAAGAAGCCTGCAGAGCCGGTTGGATGCGCTGGAACTGACAGAATCGCTGAACGAAAACCTTGAGACAGATTTGCAGGCGGTCCGCCGAGATCTTGCAAGCAAGACAGAGGATTATTCACGAGTTGCAAGGCAAGCATCGGACTTGCGCCAAACAGTATCAAATCTTGAGCAGCAATTGGAGGACGCGACTGGCCGGCACTTCGAACAAGCAACAAAAGAGCCAAGTGGGGAAGCATCCGCTGAGATTGCTTCTTTGCAGCAGCAGATTGAAGCTCTTAGAAAACAACAGTTGGCATCGTCATCTCAAACCAGTGCACGCGAGGAAAGCATGAAGCGAGAAGTTCAAGAGCTGCAGCGTGAAATGAGGAGAAAAGATGGCCGAGTCTCTGAATTGGAGCGCGAGGTGCACTCTCTTGGGTCCGATCTGTCCCATTCTCGGAAAGAACTCGCTTCCAAGAAACAGAGTGTTGAGAAGCTGTCGGCCGAACTAGTTGATCTGCGTTCTCGAGTAGAACAACAAGCAACATCCAGCGCATTGGCCCTCACTACTCAGAACGAAGCGGAGAGCGTGGACACAATGCGGTCTCAACTGATCTCTCTCGCGCAAGCTTTGGAGAAATCAGAAACTCGTCGCGCCAGTGCCATTGAACGTTTGGAAAAGGAACGCCTTGCGAATGCAGATAGCTTGCGCCGACTTACAGAATCTGTGAAACGATTTTACTCTACACTCAATTATGGCGACTGAGAAAAGAGCCCTTGTTAGTAGATCATAATATCAAAACAAACTAGATAACGAATTATGAGAGAAAAAGTCTTCCAAGAGCACGTGCATCTTTCCAGACACATCAGAGGCTGCTGAGCTTGGCGTTGGTGCAATATCTTCCAAATTTCTAGGTGCCGTTCGCTGAACAATCATCCAGTCGCCCTAGTTTCATCTAAAAGCCAAAAAAAATTGATACCAAAGTCAATCTACAAGGTTTATATTTTGAGCGATATTATTCCCCCACCGGTGCTAGTTTATTCCTCCGTTCCACTCTTAGCAACGTTGGCAGTCAATTCAGCGATCTTCTCGTCAAGGCGTTCTTTGGCTTCCTTTTCAAGCTTCTTGATATCAGCTTCGTAGTCGACTTCTTTCCAGTCCGCCATCTCGGCATTCAAGGCAGTCTTCGGCATGGCGATTCTATACAAATTTGGAAACGGGGGAGTTTCCAACAGGAACACAAAAAAGATGAACGTTAGAAACTCTGTCATTTACAATATATTGATCGCTTTCAAAACAAACGTAAACTATCCAGGGCAAGTACAAAAACAAGTGACAATGGCAATTCCATTTCGGGAAAACTACACCCCCATTGTCTGTTTCCACAGATGGAGGACATGAAACACTAGACGTTCTCCATAGTTTTCAGGATGCAAGGACACACCTACTAGGGGCGAATGCCGAAGCGGAAGCGACAAGAGCGGCAACGATAAGAGTTTGCTTCATCATGATATTGTGTTGTGAAATGAGGAATGACAATGGTGGTGTTGTGGTGGTTGTGTCGCAACAACACAAAGATGGGACACAACAGACGAGCGGCTCGTACGTCACCGTCCCGACACATACGTTTTTGCATGGTACACAAACTGGACACAACAACTTCAACAGTTCAAGCAGCATTCAATGTACGTACGTCGTCCAATTCATTCGAGCGACGGGCGGACAGACATGCACAGGTTTGCTCTATTTTTGGCGCTGACTTGAAGGCCGAGCTCTGCCCGCTCGACGCATTTGCAGGCTCGACGACATTTCTACGAGAGGGAAAAAGTGCATGACAGCAACAACACAAAGAACAACAACAGTCGAGTACCAACCCTGGTGGAGCGTCGTGGGAGTTCACGCTTGCTGTTCTCGCAAGCATATAGATCTTCGACGCAGCTTACACTATTGTATCTACACTTCCCCCACCCATTGATTCGCAACCGTTAGAAAGAAACCCCTGAAAACACCTTCGTAGAATGATTCCAGGAGTTGCATTTGTGGCATTTGGCGCGCTAGCTTCTTTGAAGTGGATAAAATGTGGCCCGAGCTCTGTCACTCCATGTCTCTTGGTTACGGATGAGTGCATTGAAACCACGGATGACGATTTGCCGCAAATTCGTGATCTGTTGCAATACGTGGTGATCGTCGATTTTGGGTCACGGATGGCCCGGTGGAAGCGCCAAGTGAAGGCGTATCGAGATCTGAGTCCAACCGGAAACGCGGAAGCGGCAGTCCGATACGTCCAGTCCATGCTAGAGTGGGCACACCAAGTACCGGACGCCGTATTGATTCTGCTTCCCTTCGATATACATCAAGAGAGTGATCCGAATGGTTTTGTTACTGCGATAGAACAACGTTTCAGGGCAGAGACTGCGGGAGCGGAACCGATCAAGAGTTTGCTGGACTACAAAGTTCAGGTGTCAACTGATGATGATTGAGCACGAGAATGATGCTTGTTACGCATGGGCCAAAGGAGCATGATGCTCGAAAGAACAGGATCGGGCGAGGGCCGTGTTATTTTTGTCACTGCTATTTCTTTGATTCGAACCAGTTTTCGCAATGCCGGTTCAATATGTCTTAACTTTCGGCCATGTTGCTAGTTGGCAGCCAGAGTGGAAAGGGAAGAAGAAAGTGAATCCACAGAATCAACATGATGGAAGCTGCAAACATGTCAGATGAGTCGATGCTGGGTCCGATCGCGATGGAAAAGGTCCACAACAGTTTCTGATAACATGGAAAAGTTGCTGGAGAAACGACACCAGCTGAAGGGTGGGTGGCCAATGGTGATTTCTGCTGACATACAGGACGCACGCCACCCACTGCGCAATGAAGTTCGTCCACACAACAAATGCAGCAAACGGTTTGTGCATGCGGGATATTGGCCAGATGTACTCTCGCTTTTTAGAGAAGGTTCGCAATAGGGTCAAGAATGTTCTGCTGAATCTGGACGACGATATTGCAGCTTCGCTGAATAGAGGACGACGTTTCTGAACGATACTATTGTTGCCATGACTGGAGATCACACAGGGCACGGTGACAATACCCCAATGGATATCCAACGCCAAAGTTCCAATGCTCGTATATGGACTTTGGAAACTCTGGGACCACGTTGGAAAGAGGAACTTGATTACAATTCCTACTTCGATCGGCCGGGTGCTGTCAATTCAAGCACACCAAGTGGCTTTGCCTATAGTGACTTTAGAGAATTCAACGTTCTAATAGGAAACAGGCGGCTCCGCATGGAAAACGGAGCAGTCGCAAGAGGCACGACGGCTTGACAAAACCAAGCCCTCACCGAAGAAGAGAGAAGGAGATGGAACGTGTGAACAAAATTGTGCGCTCTACATGGGCAGGATTCACCAACCATGACTGTCAAGAAACGGTTGAGTGAAATAGGTGGCACCTGCAATGAATGTTGTCAGTTTACACCCTTAATGTGAATCTAGCATTCTTGTCACGGAGTAAGAATATGTACCGACTCAATGTAGATGGTGGTCTACTGTAGCAAGCCCAGCTCTTCTAGTTCCCTGTGTGCGGGTAAATAGGACAACAAACGATAAGATGAATCACTGTCTAGACCAAGGTGAACATACACGGTTGAACTCACGTTTGTACTGCTTGTGCCATGGAGAGTCTCCATTCTTTAAAATTGTTGCTACCGTCTCCATCACCATTGCGAGCCATCGGAAAGTCCTCGATCATAGTATGCAGAAATCGTCGATACGATGAATGCTCACTTTGATCTCCAGCCGTGCAAAATGGTTCTGTTCGGTAGCTGCCAATCATGTTGTCCACCATTGTGCCAAGTTTCAGTGTTAGAGGATCAAATGGTTTGAGTCCCAATTTGAACTTTTTTGGTTCTTGTTTCAAGGTCGCCTTGTACACTAGCACTTGTTGGGGTGAGTCCAGAACGAATACCAAGTCGTCGTTCCGTTCAGCATAGGCTTTCTTATAAGCTTTGATCGACTCAAGTAGGCTCAAATCGATACTTTCGACAATGCACTCGTCTCTCAAGGAAGACCAAAGTGACAAGGATGGAGCAACACATTTTACGAGGTCCTGCGGTGTCATCGATGCCATCTGCGCTATTGCCGCACATCGAGCATCGACAGAGACGTTCGAGGACGGTCGGAGTGCGTCCGATTGGAGAAGTGCAAAGACGATAAGTGACATCGATGCAATTCGGTCGTGCCCTAGTCCCAACAAGACATCGTCAACCTCTAGCTCTTTCGTTCTCCCCTCCGACTTCTTTTTCGAACTCAGTGTCATCACTTCTCGACTCGTGGACATCAGGATTCGATCGCTCGCGTCAAAGGGAACATTATCATCATCGTTGTAACCAGACGGCAAACCCACTTTCTTGCGTCCCTCATTTTCTACCTTGTTCAACGCAGATTGATAGACACAGACTAACAACGACTTGAGCCAATCAATACCGACTTGTTGGGTACTTTCCAAACCTTCTTCGTAGACATTCAGAGATAGTTTTTGAAATAGAGCAGCTACCAAGGCCTCTGGATCCAGTGCGTTGTAAATGGATTCCACGTCCGTCACCATGGGCATGGGGCAACAACTTACTCGCATTTTTCGAACAACGACGTCCTTTCCTTCATAATCCTTTTCAATGCATGTGTAGGCAATGCATGTTTGAATGACAGGCTTGAGAATAAACCTAGGCCCAACCTGTCGTCGCACACCAAACAATTTTTGTTCCAGATTGATCTTTCGAGTTGGATGGGTAACTTGGAAGTCCAAAGTGACACTGGTGTGGTTGTCACATGTTCCAAGAAGATAGAAGTTGTTGTTCGTCGCAATTGCAGGCCCAGACACCCCTGCCGACGACAGGAACACTGCCAATTGATGGCTGGTATTCTTCAGTGGTTCAACGGGACTATCTTCCACACTCCATCCAGGAGTGGCGCGAACTCGAACTTCCGTGGCAAATGCCACACCGAGCTGCCAGGGAGTTCTGGCCCATACTTGATTTGTGAGATCATTCACACTGCTCACTAGAATGGGTCCGGGTGCTCCGCTCGTATCGGACAAGACGCGAAGAAGTGGGATTCCATAAAACGGCCGAAGGAATAGATTGTCGCTTCTCTGACGATTCTTGGCAGACTTGTCCTTGGTACTTTCCTCCTTTGCCTTTCTGCTTTGTGGTTCGACAACGATAATATCGATTCCCAAGGCTGCGTGTGCGCATCGAGTCCCAATAATATCAAAAACATCTTCTGTTGGTTCTAATGGTTCGCAATACTTGGCCAGATTGGAAGGTGTCAGTTCACTGGAATCTTCCTTGTTGTCGCCATCCTCTGCATCGGTGAACTTTTTCGAGTCCAAGGGATCATGAATGGCCCCGGCAATCCCCCCTGCCCCGAAGGAAGGCTGTGATTCCACAGGCAATGCTTGAATTTCAAGTGGTGGTCGTCCCAAGAGGCAAGTAATTTTCCCCCCTGCGTATTGGAGAGCAGGTGTCCCCTTGCTTTCCTTTTCGGCAACGAAGGAATCTCCTGGGTGCTTGGCTTGTTCCATGAATTCCAGAATGGTTTCCATGGTGGCTCCCAATGCCATTCCTGCTGTAGTCTCACTATTTTTGGCAGATGGATTGTCTCCCACTGCCCGAAGAGCTGCTTGAATACAAGGTTTGTGCATGGCGTCCATAGGCGCCAAAGACAAGTCGACGGCTATATTATCGGTCGAGTAATTTTTGGTGTCCTTGCTGTTGCCAGTGGCCGCAGCCATGGGGAAATGACACACTTTGGGTACAGGACTCGACAAGTCCCAAGTCGAGAGGATATCATGACTGGCTAGAATCAATCCAATGTGAACATATTCCGGAGGCGTTCTAGCCAGCTCCTGTAACTTGTCGTCACTTTCGTCTTGTGGAATTAGAATATTTTGCAGACATTCGGTCACTGTTTTCCAATACGGGGACGATTGTGGCATGCTCCCATCCAAAACGATCCACCAAACAGGTGGACAAGCTTTTGCAGATGCATCGAAGCACTCTTTCTGGTTAAAGAGTGGTAATTGAACAATGGTATCTCTTTTGGTTCCGTTTCTATACGGCCAATCAACATGAATCATGTCGTCCATGCCATCGTTGGATCGCACCTTCTTTTGCTCTTCCAGCTCACTGCTGGAATGATCACCGCACAAGTAGCAAACGATTGTATCCTGGTCTTCCATTTCGCCATACGTGTCCGTAGTGGGATGAGGAGCCCCACACTTTAGACAGCGGAGCAAATCACACAATCTCAAGCCAAGATCATCGTCGTCGCCGTCCTCGTTGTCCGTCGAAGAGGGAGGGTAAGGAGTGAGAATAGCGCACATGGGAAGATTGGTTTCGTCCCACAGGGCTCTCGAGTTTGGAAAGCGACGACTGATGGGTCGAATTGTGGAAGACATGGTGATAAATGTCTATTGCTAATCACCTTGTATAGAGGTCAGGTGCGTCACAAGCTGTTGGCGACAACGACAACGATGATAGTCATCAAATTTTGCAGCAAGTGCCAATGCTCACTTTGAAAGTGGGGCCCAAAATGGGTCGTAAACCCCAATTCATTTGGGGACAGGGAAAGAAAAAGGAGAGGAGCACAACACCTCTCTAGCTTATGTTTTATTACTAACTAAACAAAAAACAACGTCTCTTAAGACATTTCGATTTTTAATTCGAGAATGACTTGGCATAAGCATCTTCAAATTGAGACTTTTCAAAGAAGGATTCTGTGTATATACCTCGTTGTTGACATTCCTTTTTCAATTCTGCCATTTTCATTTTCTTTGCCTTCTTCAAAGCCTTGTCATAGCTCATCTTTTTATTTTTTGACTTTCTAGGGCTGGCAGGAGCAGCATTTGGGTCGTTCTTCTTTCTGAACTCTTTCTTGTTGGAATGAATGGCAGGAACAGATGCATGCGACGTTCTGGGGACGGGAGAATCCGTTACTCCAGCTTCCAAATCGTTACGACGGCGACGGTCATTTCCAGCATTCGGTCGTCCATCCGTGTAGTTACGAGGGGCTCCATTGGCACCACCGGCATACGTCCGGCGCTCCCGGTAACAGTCAGCAGAGAAGAGAGGATGACTTGTTACCCGACGTGTATTGTAACAGTCCCACATAGATTTCGTGGTATACAGCAAAAATAGGCCAGCAAGCAAAAACGTCAAACCATTGCTGCTACCATTGACGAGGCCTACAATACCATAAATGAAGCATCCCAAGCCCAGCAGGACTCCAAAGACTACCAATACCAAGCAAGCTCGGTCAGGAGTCATTCCACATTGGACACACAGCGAAGCCAACATTCTAGCCGCATCCAAGGGATAGACAGGGAGCAAAAGGTTCAAGAAGAATAGAATCATGTTGAGGCTCAACATTTCCTTGCCAAACTCGGCAAACCAATTATCCGCACCGCCTGCGTCAAAGGCTCCAATATGAAAGGGTCTGCCGAAATAGCTGACACCTTCCTCCGAAGCGGCTCCCATGACAATCAGCCAAATAAAGAATTGCGGAATATGTGTGCACGGACCAGCCAAGGCGACAAAGAACTCCTGCATGCAGGTGCATTTATCAATGAAACAGTCTGAGAACCCCCCTAGAGGCCATAAAGTCGCAGAGCTGCAAAGACCACCATATTTTCTATTCGCAAACAGGTGACCCAGTTCGTGCAAATATACAACCATCAGCGCAAAGGGACCCCAAACCATGCATATCAATATAATGTACTTCCATGAAGAGGAATAATTAATGACCGCCACAATAAGCTGAAACAGGAAGTTGAACCAAAAAGTCCAGTGAACGCTGATCGGTACACCCAACACAGAGCCAAACCGATGGCGGAAACCTTCCAAACCAGTTCTCGGGCCGCTCATATTGTTGTCAACCTTAAGGTAAGGCCGTTGGAGGAGTGAGTAAGCGTATGAGAGTTGAAGCAAAGAAGGTTCGCACTGAGACTGGAATGTGACCGAGCGAATTTCGTGTTGATCTTCGCACTAAATATCTCAGATTGACTAATTCGACTGCTACAATTTGATCTCTTCAGATTGCCCTGGTATCAGCAACTTGTACCTATTGGTCAAAGACGACATCTTGTGTCAGTAATAGTCGAGTTTGCCCCATGCGAAGTATTGGAAATTTGTGCATAACAGCATTTATTGGGTGATGCTGTTGATCCTTGTAAAACTGATTCCATCGCCTTCCTAAGTAGTTGCATGTCCCACCCATACAGGACTCTACGTATACGCGGAGAGACTAGATTAGCATACACTTAGTTGTAGCCTAGGGTTTGACAGCAGCACTTTCCGTGTTCATGGCACCAGCCATGTAGAGCTTCAGCCAGTGGCATGCCCGAAACACCCGTGCTTGCAGAAAGCTTGAAATGGCCACGTTTCAAAACCACTAGGGGGAATTCACCAGACTTTAGATCCGACATGCTGCTCCAACCGTCATACTTAAAAACTCCTGTTGAAATTCCACTGAAAGGATCCTTTGAAATATTGAGGGACTCTGCAAGCGCATAGAGCTCTTCTTTGGGCATGCCCTTCCAATCAGCACCGGCGTTTCGTTGCTCCAACCAAAGTGCGACTAGCAATGCTGTAGCGCAAGTATTATAGCGTGACGGTACGTACAGGTCCCTCGCTTTCCGCTGCAACAACACTTTTGGTGGACGTGGTCCATTCAACCGGTCAATCAAATCTGCCTTCTTCCCACCCTTTGGTAAACCCCAGTCGGAGCACTGTTTCTGAAGCTGGGCAACTGTCCAACCTTTGTAGTCATTCATTGTTGCCTTTGCCTTTCCAAACTCTAGCCTTGTTTGTTTTGCACCAGGCTTCTTTTCACTCTTCACAGGAGTATCACTACTCTCCAAGGCCGTCTTCGGTCGACCTCCTTTTGCCATATCTCTGGCAATCCGGGAAAAGTCAACGGAGGATGGAATCTTTTTCACTTCGTTTTGAAACTCTTCGTATGTATATGTCACCTCGAGTTTCTTGTCTCGATAGTCTTGTAGCATGCGCATTGCCCATCGAGATAGCTCAACCATTGAGTGATCAGATGTCCTATGAGGAATAGGGTGTAAGACTCCTGGAACAAACCAAAAAGAAGGGACGTTGGTACTTACTGTGTTCGGAGGACATCAAAACCCTCAGATTCTAATTCTTCAATAGCTTGATCGAGCGCCTCACTAGAAACATTGAATTGCCGTTGGCCTATGTATCCATCACTTAGCTCTTGCGTGTCCTTTCTTCCTTCAATTATATAAGCCATGCAGCAATTATTGTAGCCAAAGACATATTGACCTTGGTACATTCGTTTCTTTTGGTTTGCCCAGCGTCCATCATAGATGGACTGTGCGATGTCTTGAATCGACTTTCGTTCAATAATGACAGGAAGTAGCTTGTTGCCAGCGAAGAAGCAGTAGTCACCCATGTTGAGGGAGCAAACAAAGTACGGTATTTTCAACGTGTCGAGTTTGTTACACATGAAATGTAGTTTCTTCTTGGGACCCCCTCCTTCACGGTTGTCAACTGCCAAACAGATTCCTTGAAAGCGAGGTTCGACGATATCGAGGTTGCTTGTCCGATAATAACCTGGCCTGCAAGGGAAATTCCTCTTCTTGACGAATTTTGCGGTTTTGTATCCTGCTGGGGTAAGCTCATAGCATACTTGACCCTGCTGTTTTCGGGCTCTTATGTACGAAAATCCTGTGTTCCGTTGTTTGCGTTGTAGCTTTTCAATTTGTGCGAACTCAGCCGACCGTGTTGATTTTTGGGAGTAATATGAGGCACCGTTGTCTTCTTCATCTCGTCTCGTTAGCCTTCCTGGGCAAATGTCCTTCAGGCGTCTGTCAATCATGGGTATCAATTCCGAAAGGTAAATCCTACAGTTTCTCTCCTGCAAGACTGAACTCAATCCTTCCTCTTTCAAATCTGCCTGATTCCCATTTCTACTTGTTTTCGACGCTGACTCGACGTGTTCTAGCATAGAAACCAGGCATGCTTCGGCAATCGAAAAATACTTTCCATCACTTCGAGCTATATGTTTGCGGAAAACTGAAATCTCGCCGATGCTCAAAGCTGCTTCGATATTAGTTATATCCGTTACCGAAGCAAACCGTTGACAATACTCTTCAACTGATCGAATGGGGAACTGCGACAATGCTAGCGCGTTCACTCTTTTTGAGAATCGATCCAGTTTGACTAAGTTGTGTGATGCGTGCTCCATCTTCTGAGCATATTTCCAAAAAGCAAGGATAAAAGCTGTTCTGATGTCATCATACTGATCGGACCGACCCACCGATGGATAAACAACACCGCTTTCCTCCCTTGGATGAAATAGGCTATGATTTACAGCACCTATTTTTGCCGGCCGTGTGGCGTACGGATTCAGAAGATTTGTTGGCGCCCTTGAAATCGAACCTGAGATGGGAGAATGCATCCTCACTTTTTTTGTTTCTGGAAGAGGAGATGGCAACGTATTATTTTCTTTGCTTGACGATATGGGCATTTTTCCCTTTTTGCTGTGAGTCCTCGCAAGACTTTCTGGTTGAGAAGGCTTCGTCTTTCGCAGAGACAAGGCCTTGTAGTTCAACAATTCGTCGTCTGACGAACTATCAGATTCCCATGGATCACTTTGTTTTGATTTCGCAAACAGAGATCGTCGAGCATTCGGTTTTCGCTCTTCACCATCGCTACTTGTTGACTTGGCTGCAGCATCGGGTGTTACAATGGCCTCTTTTGGTTTCACCACTGCCCCCTCTTCCTGAAGGTCATCTTCGTCTGACGAGAATTCGAGGTAGGACTGTTTTGCTTGATTAACCTCCTGGTCTTCATCGCTGCTACATAGGTCAATTATCTCGCTCATGCTCTGATGATTGATGGCAGTGATACATTGGATATTGGGTATTTTCCTTCTTGCCTCCAGCTACAGAGCGAGTAGCACAATCCTCATCGTCCCAGAAGTCCTCCCTCGCATGGTTCAAAAGTTCAAAGTTTCTACTGGCTGAACCGTGTTCTCGTACAAAAGCCGTTATTCTTTGAAGTCCGTATACTGTTCTACGCCACACGCCACACCACACATTCCAACTATCCCGCGCGTAGCATGGCACACATCTCACATGAGAGGATACAATAGTTTCAAAATCGGAAGACAGCCGAATACAAAAACGTTGAGAAGAGCGTTGTTCTTAAATGGTCGATAGAGTATAGACCACTTCAACTATCAAACTTTTTAAGTTTAAAACCAAGGTAAACTTTTGCAGGCCTTCGCTTTTGCTGCTGTGCTCAACCAGAAATCAACTCCCTCTTTGAGCTCCGCTTCCTTGCCATCCACTGAGCACTTGAAGGTTTGCCCTTCACTGAACTCAGAGGGTTCCTTGCTGGCAAAGATCATTTTAATATTTTCATCCATCGAATCCTTGACTGCAACGGCAGGACGGCATACCGAAACAACGACCTTGGAACCACCTACATCGACAGTGTCACTCTTCAGAACAACTTTCCAGCTTGGGGCTAGCCTTTCGGGAAGGGGCACAGCGCCCTTGAATTTGGTATCAAATGTTGCAACATTTCCAGCGACTGCGTCTTCCGTCGAGGTTACGCCCTCTTCCTCATTGAAGAATACTTCAACGACATCGGACAAATCTAGACCGGCGGCCTTTCTCAGCTGTTGAATATGGTTAATGAGTTCACGGGACATCCCTGCAGAGATAATGGCTGCATCTTGGGTGCAGTCCACGGCCACAACGCATGAACCGTCAGCAGACGGAGTGGCCTCCCAATAGTCTCCCTCCTTTGAAAAGGACAACTTTGAAACCAACTCAGTTGTTGCATCCAACTCGACATCTTCAACACTAAGTTTGCCATCTTCTAAACATTTCACAGCTTCGTCATGGCTTAAAGCCTTTACTGCTGCCCCAACGGCTTTCATCTTCTTGCCAAGTTTCTTGCCGAGTACCTTGAAATCAGGTGTCAACGAAAGGGTGACCCAGTCATGTTGATTCTGCTTGGGAACAACAGTGAAATCCCAAGCATTCAATTCCGATAGAATGTATTTCTTAAGCGGTCCAGTGATACCCTTCACAACATTTTCAGACGGACTACGAAGAATGGCAACTACAGATTTCACCGGAGTTCGCAGACTGATATTCCTCTTCTCTCGGGCATTTCTTCCCTGTTCCACAATCGATTGGAGAGCTTCCATGGCTTCTACAGCGTCTTGGTTCAAACGAGACTCGTCGTACTCTGGAAGTTTCAGAAAGTGAACGGAGTCACTCTTGCCTGGTTTGACTGGATTGGTTTTGCCACCTCCATCTGCTGCCTCCACAAATGATGGTTGGAATTTGCGCAGATGCTGGTAGAAGAACTCAGTAATGAATGGTGTGAATGGCGCCATGATCAATGTGACATCCAACAAGACATCGTACAAAACTTGGAGGCCATTCTCGGTATCAGCTTCATCTCCATCCAATCCCTTCAGACGGTCGCGATTTAGGCGGACATACCAGTTTGTAAGTTGCGTGACATACTGGACCAATGCAGGCATGACAGTATAAAGACGGTAGGAGGCCATCTCGTTGTGAACAAACTTGATGAGACCTTGAGTTGCTGCTGAGATCCAAATGTCTGTGGAGTTTGTTGTACTCTTGACTTTTTCCAAAGAAGGTTGAAGCTTGCGGCCAGTGATTCCCTCCCAGCGTTCGACGTTTTGCAAGAAAAAGCGGAAGGCGTTGTACCAAGGTAAAAATACTTCCTTGACGACTCCCAAAACTCCAGCTTCTTTGAACTTGAGTTCTTCCGCCCTCACGACTGGCGAATTGATCAAATACATTCTCAAGGCATCCGCGCCATATTTATCGATAACTAACGATGGATCGGGGTAGTTTTTGAGGCGCTTTGACATTTTTTTACCGTCTTCCGCCAGTACCAATCCGTTGACAATGACGTTTTTCATAGCAGATTTACCAAATAGTGCTGTTGACAACACCATGAGTGTGTAAAACCATCCACGGGTCTGGTCCAAACCTTCAGCAATGAAATCAGCAGGGAATCCGCTCTCGAATTTTTCCTTATTTTCGAAAGGATAATGCTTCTGGGCGTACGGCATACTTCCAGATTCGAACCAACAATCGAAGACCTCGTCAATACGGCGCAGTTTCTCACCAGGGTTTTTCTTCGAAGGAATCTCGACTTTGTCAACTGTCTCACGGTGAAGATCTTCTACTTTCACTCCTGACAACTCTTCAAGTTGTGCAATGCTTCCAATGCAAATGACTTCGCTCATGTCCTCGTTGGCCCAGATGGGAAGGGGTGTTCCCCAGAATCGGTTTCGAGAGACAGCCCAATCTCTAGCATCGCTCAGCCAGTTGTGGAATCGAACTTCTTTTACGTGAGAAGGCACCCAGTAGGTCTGCTTGTTGTTTTCAACGATCTGATCTCTGATTTCTTCGACCTTAACAAACCACGAGGGCACAGTCTTGTAAATCAAAGGGGTATCTGATCTCCAGCAGAATGGGTAAGAGTGAAACAAACTGTCCTTCTGAACCAATCGGCCATTATCCTTGATGAGACCAATCAATTTATTATCAGCCGCCTTGACGTGTTCACCCTTTACTGGTGGGACCTCGTCAGTAAACATCCCGTTGGAATCAACGGGGCAGGGAATGCTGGCTCCTTTTTCAATGACTCCTTTTGCCAAGCAAACACGGAAATCGTCTTCTCCAAACGCTGGGGCCTGGTGGACAACACCAGTACCAGCATCGTCTGTGACATAGGCATCATCAACAACCTGGAAATAAGAGTCGTTCTTAAAAAAGTCAAACAGAGGTTTGTACCTTTTCCCAACGAGATCCTTTCCTGCGAAATTCTTTTGGATCTCATACAATTCATCCGCCATCTTTGGCTTCCACTTCTTCTTGTTATTCATGATTGGATATAACTGTGACAAACGGGATTTCGCCATTATATAGCTCTTGTTAGACTTCTTGTCAAGTATCTGGACGTACTCCATTTCTGGGTTCACGCACAGCGCCAAGTTGGAGGGTAACGTCCAAGGGGTGGTTGTCCAAGCAATGAAAGAAACATCCTCCTCTCCTACAATAGGAAAGCTTACGACCACAGCAGGATCACTAACGTCTTTGTAGTTCAGACCGGCTTCGAAGTTGGACAGGGGTGTACCACAAGCGGTTGAGTACGGCATGACCTTGTAACCTTGATAGACCAGGTTCTTCTCAAAAAGTTGCGAGAACACCCACCAAACACTCTCCATGAATGACGGGTCCATGGTTTTGTAATCGTTCTCGAAATCAATCCACCGCCCCAACCTGGTAATGGTTGTCTCCCACTCCTTCGTGTATCGCGTGACAATGCCCCGACAGGTTTCGTTGTATTTGTCAATACCCATCTCGAAGACTTGATCACGGTGAGTGATGTTCAGTTTCTGATCGATTTCGTACTCGACTGGCAAACCATGACAGTCCCATCCTGCTCTGCGATCGACATGCTTTCCAGTCATGGCTGCATAACGAGTGACAGTGTCCTTGATGGTCCCAGCCAAAATGTGACCATAGTGCGGCAATCCAGTGGCAAACGGCGGACCGTCATAAAAGGTGTATTCCTGCACACAAGACGAAAAGAGGAAACCAATCAGTCACGAGAAAAAAGGCGATCGAAAGCAGAACTACCTGCCGGAACTGAACGTACTTCATCTCCTCGCTCAAGGCTGAGTTCGTTTTGAAGGTGGAAGGAATTCTCCTCTTTCCATTTCTTCACAATCCCTTCTTCGGTTTCAGAAAAGTTCAAAGCCGGTGGTAATGACGACATGGCTATGTAGGTAACGATACAGATCTATCTCCTATTGCACAGATACAACAGATGACAATTTGAGCTCAATCTGCTAGAAGAACCTGGACAAACAAATCCAAACATGGTGCTGATGATTCTGGGAGCGCGCTGAAACCTGCGGCGGGTGGATGGACAGGTTTTGTGGCCGTTGTGGGTTGAAATCATGGCTTGTGCCTCGTGGAGACTCAAATAGTCGAAGCAGTCAATTCTGTGGAATTCAATACTCCTCTTTATGAGTGTTCAAACTGGCCTTCTTATTATATATATACTGTATCTATTCTACAATTCACCTAATTTCAATATCCCCCTTCGTTCGCCAACCGACGTCGAACACGTTTCCGTCTGGATTGAAAGTCCGTCTTTCTTTCCAAGAATGCCGGGAGAGGGAACGTTCGAAAGAACTCTGCTGGCGTGACATGTCGTGCTTTCTTTGGTGTTGGGAACAACGAAAAGAACTCAGCTGGAGTCAAAGGCTCCTTTCTCTTTTTGAGAGAATCTTTTGCTGGGGTTGAAAAGGATGATTCTTCAGGAGACACAAACACAGGGGAGGTGGGTTTAGAAGATGGCGGAGTCAGAAAACTGCTCTTAATACCTGCGCCATGAACGATTCTTGTCAGGGTTGGCTCCAGTTCTTTGGTTTGTTGTAGTGGCGATTCCTCAAGGGAAGTATGAACCTCCATTGTATTTGGCAATTCCGATTGAATGACTTCCACGCCTCTTGTAGCAGCGCCTTCCTCCGAGTCATAACTCTCTGCTGACGGGCCATAGCTTTGTTGAACTACTAATTCATGTGTATCTTTTTCCTTCTCTTGTTGGTCCACTTCTCCGCAATCTGCCTGCTCTTCTTCTTGGGATCGCTGCGGCACGTTGCTCTGTTCGTCCGATGAGTCACATGACTCCTCCTCTTCTTCTTCTTCCTCCTCCTCCTCCTCTTGCTGGTCCACTCCTTCGTTTTCTGACAGCGATGCTTCGTGGCGAATAGTATCAATCTCCACCACCATCGGCAATTCAGACTGAGTGACTTCCACAGCTTCTGAATCAGTATGTTCCTCTGTGCTGTTCTCTTGCGCTGAAGATTCCTCGCTCTGTTCTTCTGTCAACTCAGATGAATCCTCTTCTTCCACATCTTCGTCATCTGTCTGCTCGTCTTCTGTGGATCGTTGCGGCGCATCGCTTTGCTCGTCGAGTAAGTCATCGGAATCTTCCTCCTCATCAACCTCCTCCTCTTGCTGTTCGGAATCGTGACTATCTGGGTGTCCGTCGTCATTGGATCGTTCGGGCATTTCTTCTTGGCAGATCTCCACAAAACTTGGCGATTCAGATTGAGCGACTCCTGATACAGATTCTTCCTCATATATACTGCTTTGTACTGAAGAATTATCGCTTTCTTCGCTTGTTGATGACTCAACACCTTCTTCCTCGGGTTGTTTTTCTACTTCTGGTGGCTCTTGCGCTTTGGCATTCTGTGGAGTAGCCTTCAGACGGACAGCATCAACCGCCATTATTGTTGGTGTTTTAACGACTTCAATTTTTTTCGAAGCAAATCCGTTTTCTTCCTCTTCTTGAGACAAGTGTTCTTCCGAGTCGTTTCTCTCACTGGCCTTGTCGCAAGAGCCTGGATCGGTGTTTTCTATTATCTTCGCTCCAGGAATCTCCAATGAGGCAACATCTGTGGGATTCGACATAGGCTCTGATTTTCCGTTTTCGCTCTTTTCGCTTTTTTCACTTGCAGCAAGCAATTCCTTCTCGTCCATTGGAGAATATGCCTGCTTTTCTACAATCGATTCTTCCACGGGCCGCGGTTTGTTTTCGATTAGAACCAAAGTTTTTGGTGTCCAAGCATCATCAGGTTTGACCTTCTCAAATGCACTTTCTGGTTCAGCCTCGACGGCATTCCTTTCGTCATCCGAGGAGGATGAGGAAGAACTATAGTCGCCCATAGAAGGAGATTGAAGGGCTTCCTCTGCCATGTCGTCTGTGTAATCGCTATCGGCTTCAGATGATACACTGTCCTTCTCATGGGCGGGGGTGTCCGGGTCATCTTCATCATCGGCTTTTTCTTGTGTGGCGACTGATACTAGTAGAGTGTCTTTGAACTTTCTCGGCTCTTCGGCTGTAGAATATTCTTTCTCGATGTCATCATTGTTCACTTCAGGATCTTCCTGCAGGGCTTCAGGTTCTGGCGAGTCAGAATTAGCAATCTGGGTGGCATTTGTCGGTGAGCTCACCAACAATGGTTGAGGTGAAAGAAGATGGATTGATTGGTCTCTGTTTTGATCAATGTTCGCATCTTGTTGACGCCGTGCTTCGGGTTCCGATGGTGATGCTGGCACCACCGAAACAGTCTTACTTCTGTTTGGCGATCCGAGGCGTAGAGTTTCTACACTTTTAGGATAGGAATAAACGTTATACGATGGCTTGTTGTAGTATCTGTAAATTGCCTCTCCCAAAGAGTTCGTCATGGTTTAGGGATGGGGTTGTTGTTCTGATAAATCTTTTTCTCTGTGGTGAATCACACGCAGATATTTTATTTTGTTGTTCTTCATTTTGACGTTTTGGCGAGGGTTCTTTCAAATTTGATCGTGTAGCGAGCCTGATTTGACACCAAACGGACATTGCGCACGAATACCAGTGTGTCGTTCCGCATGTCACCTTGACAGAGTGTTCAAATCCTGCTACTAGGTACTACTGTATGTCGTTCTGGCACCAGACATTCGCTCGCCTGAATTTGTCGACCCAAAAGACTCCTGCACGACTCCGAAGAACCCGGAAGCATGGGAGTTGTCTTGGTTCCCCTGTTTCACAAGCAACTACACCAACAGCCACACTGTGCTCTCCATACTCTCTGAACTCAACAAACGATGGTAGCCAAGGACGCCAAGAAGCTTCCGAAGGGGACTGCTCAAGTTCCACAATGGTGGATGGAAGCGTGCCCGCATTATATTTACGAATCGGAAGAGGAAGCTGCTCGAGTCAAAGCTGAATACGAAGAAGCTATGATGTTTCAGAATTTGCCGGACGAGATCAAGCAACAATACGGGGGGGATGAATTTCCCAATTGGGACCCTGCAGAGAACGGGCCTATGGGAGAAGAAATGACCAAGGCCTGGGAGACACGTGGATATTACAAGCGTGACTCGGACAACAAATGGGTTGACAAGGAAGGGGCACCGCTGGAGGGACGCCAGTTCACCATTACACCGCCAGCAGGATACACACCTGGCGGTGGTTCTACTGATGGAGGCGACGACACTATCCGATCACCATTGAAGTCTGGTGGCTATGCAAATTCTGAGGATAAGGGATGGGCCAAACCGTCATGGGCCACAAAGAAATTAAGATCGACAACACCGAAGGGAGGAGCTGGTGCAGGGAAGCAAATGACAGAGCTTGAACGGATTTTTGCGAAAAAGAATTAAATAGTTGATGAGAGAATGGTTGTATTCCTTATTGCGTAAGTTTCATGTTAAAACGAAGTTTTTTATTTTCTTGCAGTCTACTACACCAAATCTAAAGTAGCCAACCTGACATCGATACGACGGCAGAGTGTAGTTTACAAGAAGACTTTACATTCCGAAAGCCAAGGCTTTTAACTCGTCCTTTTCTTTCTTTTTGTTTTTCTTTTTTCCTCCGTTCTGTTGTTGTTCCTGCTGAACCTGCTTTTGTTTCTTTTGCTCCTTCGCCATAAATTTGGTGGCACTTCCACTTTGTGGTTTTTGGTTCGCAGCAGCTGCGCTTACAGAACCTGGTGGGGCCTTGGCTCGGACAACTGTTGTCGCACCTGTACCTCCCCAGGCTGTCTTTTTCTTGGATGCTACCGTGTTGGGCACCACTGCAGCCACGGAACGCCCTAGTCGCGCTGTTCGATTCGTTGGAGCGCGAGCCGGTTGTGGTGGTGCCTTCATCACATTGGTGGCCCGAGACGGATTACCACCCCAATTGGCCGTTGTAGGAGGAGTAGCTGCAAATGCAGGGGTGTTTCGTGATGGCGGAGAAGATGATGTATTTTGCTTCAAACTCGACATGTAGCTTAGCGCCCGCAACGAGCCCTGTTCGTTTGGGCAAGATTCAATCAGTGAAGGTACGAACGACCAAAAATCTTTGTCACCATAACCTCTGTCAAACAAAGCGGCTGATTGATCGACATATCCTTCTGGTGACAGCTGACCATCCGCAAATTCCCTCGTCATGCGCTTGAGCTGCTTGAATTTGCTCGTCCCCAATGATGTTTTCATTTCTTCTACAGTAGCAGTAGCAGTAGCACTTGGTGCTTGCAAAACGTTCGACATCGCATGTTGAGAAGGCGTTCTGGTGCCTAGCACAGATTGCCTCACTGAATTGGTATTGTTTGGAGCTGCGCTTGGCGGTGGAGGAAAGTCAACAGAGCTATTTAGGGAAGGTGGAGCAGCAGGTGCTGGTGCCTTGGATGATTTTGCGCGAGTCGTTGGTTTGCTGCTAGGCATTGACGGAAAATCAGTAGCACTATTCAAATAAGGAGCAGGTGCAGTCCCGTTCAGACTCTTCTTGGCATAAGCTTTGGCTGCTGCATATGGTGCTGCCTGAGAACCACCCAAGGCTGGGAAATTATCAGGTGCCAAGTTTGCTTGTCTGTTGATAGTCGCGGTAGGAGAGCTAGTATGAACACCCGAGCGTGTTGCTGCAGATTGTGACTTTGTTGCTGCGGCGCCATAGGAGTTTGTCGTTCCTCCCGGTGGTTGCATAGCCGCAAACTGCCGTCGCACTGCACCTACATTTCCTTTCATAGCTTTCTTCTGGGCATTAATTTGTGCACTTGGACCGGATGGCAGCGTAGGAAAGTCTTCTTCTGTCACCTTTCCTGCTTGCTGTCTGCTTCCCTGGAGCCGATTTGCCGTGGAAACAGAGGCCCAACCCACCAAGGGAGCCGACGAGCTAGCAGGAGCGCTATTGGACTGCAGCGTTGGAAACAATTCCTCCTGTGTCTGTGCGGCGTGCTGTTCTCGAATGGCAGCTGCTTGGGCGCGCAGTTCTTCCGTTCTTTGAACGTGTTGTGGGTGCAATTGATTGGAACCACCGGCAGAGTTGCCGCGATTTGGTAGTGACGCAGGAACAAATGCCTGGCCATCCAACCCGTAATTGAAATCGGATTCGCTCGGGAGATCTTGTTGTTCATAGAGACCACTTCCATCATAACCTGATCGCCGTGTTCTGAACTCAAGGTTGATTTTTGTCGAACCGGTTGAGGTTCCTCCGTGGACAGACATTTCATGTCCACGCAAGTCAATTTCATTTTCAAAAACAACAAAACGAGCTGCTAGACATTGTACATCGTGACACAGAAAGTGTTGCTGATCGAAATGACGTTCTACTGACTTGTAGTCCTTGAAAAATTGATTTTCAATTCCTTGCTTCTTGCAAACATGACACTCATAGTGCTCCTTGTGCAAGTGCTGATGTAGCGAAGCAAGATCGTAGAACCTCTTCGGCCTGCAAAACTCACAGACTGGGTGACCAAAGAAACCAGATGTAGCCCCATCTCCATTTCTTAAATGATTCTGAAGTTGCTTTTGTGTCATTCGAGGCAAGGACGAAACAAAATCCCTCTTGTTGTCAACACACAGTTGGCATAGAGCCAATCGATGCTCTGATTTTAGATGGTTCTGCAGCGCCTTCAATGGTGTAGTCTTCTTTCCAACTTCATTATCACTCGAGAAGTCACATTCATGACAGGAGTATCCAAATAATGGAAGAACGTCCGCATAGTAAAAGTTGGATTCAAAAAACACGCCTATGTCCTCGCGGTGGACAAACCCAGCACCAATTTCGTTGCCCCACATGGGATATTCATTGAACTTTTTCTCAGGATCCTCGTCAACAATAATCGTCTCGTTGGCAGTCTTGCAAATGGGACATTTTTTATCCGTGTGCAGGTATCGCAACCTCAAGTGGCAAACTCCACAGATATCGTTATGGTCGCAGGGAGCTTTCCCTCGAAGTGTCAGGTTGGAATAGCATACAAGACAATGCTTGTGATCGTCTGTTAAGGCAGCAACATCGGCCTCGGAGAGTGATAGACTGCCACCAGTCTGAGTTGCCATCTTGATGTTTTCGCTGAACAGCAAGGGGATGGTCCACGTCGAAGTGTAAAAGGAGGTTGTTGATTTGTGTGCTGTAAAGGACGTTCTGCACTGCGTCACGCCTTCCGACTTGATCCCCACGATTCTTGCCACGTTTGAGAAGTGCCGTGCCAATTGATTCATTCGACCAACAATGCATGTTTCGACAAGAAACACTGGTTTGCCCCTGACTGGTTCCTCGCTTGTGGTTGCTTGCACCCAACGCACTCAAATGCACTCTTCAAAATACTAATACTTTGAAGAAAAAAATAGTTGCACAACTAGTTATCAACCATCAACTGCCTACTTCAGCCTCTATTCTTTGCGGCATAACCAGGAAAAGCCTTATTTCTCTGGTTCCAGACGGTTCTTTAGCCTCCGATATGTTTCTTGATCTCCAGTCTTGTATGCGTGAGCCATTTCGGATTGCAGCTGCTTCTTCCATTTCATTTCTTCCACCTTGTCCTTGCTCATCAGACTCAACGCGAACTTTTCTTCTTCCTTTCGTTTTTTCTCTGCCTGCTGCTGCAAAGCCAGTCTGTGCAACGCTTCGTCGTTCTTCAGTCCGGATGCTGATGAGGAATTTAACTTGGCCTTGTTTCGTTCATACTCTTCCATCTCCCATTTATCATAGTTGTAATACTTAATGTGTGGCAACGTCGCTGTGTTGTAGTCTTCCATGAACTCCTTATAGTATTCTTGTAGTTCCCATTTGGGACCAGTGAACGCACCGATTCCTTTCACTTCTTCCATCCAAATGGTAAAGTTACGTTGGGTTTGCTCCTTGTAAAAATCTGAAGCCCTCAAGACACCATATTTGCCAAACGTCGGTTTACCGTCGTCGACTGTATCAGTTCTTCTTTTGGAAGAGCTCGACTTTTTCTTTTTCTTATCCTTTTCCTTGCGATGCCGCTTTCGTTTGCGGTTGGAATCAGAAGATGACGCGGAGGAGGAGTCGTCCCGGTGTCGGCGTCTTCTTTTTTTCTTTCTACGCCGTCGGTCTTCCAACGAGTCGCTGCTATATCCATCGTCGCTATCGTCACTGTCATACTTGCGACGGGAGGAGGATTTCTTTTTGCTACTTTTCTTTTTCCGGTGTCGGCGATGACTCCCTTCCGACCCTTCATCATCCTTGTCCGATTGGCCATCCACAGAATCATGGGAACGCCGACGCTCCTTCCGCCCTTTACTCTTTTTCTTTTTTCTTCTCTTGCGGTCATCTGATTCATCAGCAGGCGACTTCCCACCATCTTCGTCTGTCTTGGCATCTGGCTTGCGATTGTTGCTGTTGTCGTTGTCGTTGTCAAACATGGTCAATGATTTGGATTGAAGCACGTTTGCGTACCGTTCAGGGAGCTTGGAACTCAAAAAGAAAGCACAGGAAAGAAACATGGGGATAAAAGGCTTCACACCAAGGCAGATGAAACAGCTTGGGACAAAAGCGTTGCAGGACACCGTTTGTGCCATCCCTATTCGAGAGAGGATTACCACGAATCATAGTCTGGACGACGTCCGAGATACTGAAAACTCAAAAGTGTACAATCGTCAGCAAAGCGTACATGCTCACACTGCAGGAAATAAACTGGAACTAGACACAAGGCTTGACAAATGGATGGCTATGATCCAAGAAGAACATGAAGGAACTTACAAAGGCCTCAACAGCTACCAACACCAGCAATGAAACGACACAAGCTGTTTGACTAGTAGTATGCATACTGTAGAAACTCCACACTTGTCTACCTCTGTCTTTTGACTATTCCAAGAAGGTTCTTCTGCCACACCTATGGTTCTGAGCTGCAAGTAGGTAGTACCGGCAATTTCCCCGTATATACCTTCAACCTCAACATTCTTATTGTTCATCCAAGACAACTGGTCGGGCCATGGGAGCTGATTCATTCCTACATAATATACTGAAGTGGTAGAAATACCGGAATCTTGAGACTCCGCATTTTCAAAGCCGTCAACCACGATGTGATATTGCATAGGGTCAGGAGCTTGTGATTATACATGCAGGCATATGTGATTGTCATTTCACATGTTTGTTTCGGGTACTATGGTCTGGTTTTCTCCCACAATGTCCTCTACGACCTAGACTTTACGTCTTCCCATCAACACTTACTTATTGTCACCTCACAACAACAACTCTGTGGCCGAGCTTCAAGGAATTGCAGATCCCGGCAGAAGATGTCTAGACTCTGTCCATCGGACAAACACAATGATGAGAACTCCTAGATGGTCGTATTATTGTATTCCAATCTAGCATAATCAACATGTGTTTTCTACAAAAGTAGCTCGCTCCTTTCCTTTTGGTGTACAAAAAGTACTTTTCTTGAGCGCTCCAATAATTGAGCGCTATACTTCTTTGGCTTTCGATCAAAGGCAATGCCTCCCCATATTGCGAAACTGCGGAACAGTCACGCCAAATGTGTCTGACGAATAGAGAACCCACAAGGATGAGCCCGTGATATAGACTATTTGTCCGGCCTGGAGAACTCATTATGAATCTTGCTTCACAGCTAGTATAGGGATAGAACTTTTTCCATCTCATTATTCTTCAAAAGAGACGGAGATATGAGCGCTGCAAATTTCAAGAACATGCAAGCCACCGAGCAATCGACCCACTACTCTAGTGGTTGGGGGAGTGAGAGTAGAAGTGGCAGTGAAAGTAGGAGCGATTTAAGTTCTGATTATCGGGAAGCATACATCCCTCCCATTGTGGCAAAGCGAGAGGAAGCCAATGTCCTAAGAGCCAGATGCCTCGTGGCTTTAATCCTTCTGCTGGCAATGGCTGCCGTAGGAACAAGCACTAACCTGCTTGTTAGACAACAGGAAAGAAGCAATTTTGAATATGAAGTAAGCCTTACCGTGTCAAGTTGTTTTATTCTCTTCTCGAATAGGATCTAATACTCTACTCTCCAGTTTGAGGGATCTGCCATTGAAATCCTAACTGTTGTTTCGTCCACAACAAATCAATTCTTCGATTCTTTGGATTCCTTTGCTGCTTCGATCGGCGCACAAGCTGCCGTTGAGCATGCTTTGCTCAATACCAGTTGGCCATTCTATAGGGTCAAACAGTGGGCTGTACAAGCGGAAAAGCTAGCACAGTTAACCGGCATCGACAATCCCTTCTTTGGCGTGTCACCTATAGTTCAAGAAGACGAGAGGGATCAATGGAGAATTTTTTCTGCAGAGCAAAACCCTCTTTGGTATCAAGAGTCACTTGAGTATGAAGGATACACGGATGTGACCGCTCAAGATCTTGTCAACTTGACTTTTCCATATATATATTCCTATGAGAACTATCAGGCAACACCCGTCACTCGACCTGGTGAAGTCCTTCCATACTTCCAGGCATATCCCATCGGGCTACAAGTGAATCTCCCTATTATGATCACAAATTGTGACAGTCTCCTTTCGTCGCCGCAAACAGAAGAAGTCTATCAAATCACCAAGGTTATTCGAAAACCCTCCCTTGCCTTCACTCGGATTTCTATTGCCCCACACGTGTCAGTCCCAGGAGGCCAGCTGGTACAGCCTATCTTCGATGGAGCTGACACGAAAGCAGACAACAGGAAAATGGTGGCAGTTATCTTTATCCAGGTTCCATGGTTGGACTATTTACAGAACATCCTGTCCGAAGGCGAAGATGGCATCAATGTCGTCATAGAAAGTGCTTGTCCCAGCGAAGATGGATCTCTTCGTGACAGATATAACGTCGTCACCTATCGGATTAACGGGCCTGAGGCAGTTTTGTTGGAAGAAGATGACCTCCATGACCCCAACTACGAAGCCTTGGTTGTGAGTGACGTTCTTGTGGAGGGAGTCGATTCATCGCTGCTACCAGAAGGAGCATGCTTTCCAACCTTGACGCTGTATGTTTATCCGACTGCAGAATTGGAGGATTCGTTGAAAACAAACACTGCCGCCATCTACACTGTTGTGGTGATTGTCATCTTTATATTCACCTCTCTCGTATTTTTGCTTTACGACTTTTTCGTTGGCAAACGACAGAGAACTGTCATGGAAAGAATCATGAAGCAAGACAGAATTGTGTCCGATGTCTTCCCTACAGCAATTCGCAATCGCCTCTACGAGAACCAGGCGAAGAACACGATGGATGGCTTTGATAATGATTTGATGGATGATGGGCCTCTCAGCCCAAGCGAAACCTTCACATCCAATGCAAATGGATCGTTTCCATTGGCGGATCTGTTCCCGAGCGTGACTGTAGTGTTTGCTGACCTAGTTGGCTTTACGGCTTGGTCTTCGGCTCGAGAACCCCACCATGTTTTCATCCTGCTAGAGACCATATATGGAGCATTTGATAAACTTGCCTACCGTCACAGCGTTTTCAAGGTTGAGACGGTGGGTGACTGCTACGTTGCGGCTGCAGGTTTGCCCGACCCCACGGACGATCACGCTGTTGTTGCTTGCAGGTTTGCTCGAGACTGTCAGAAGAAAATGAAGGACGTGACTCTAAAGCTAGAGGTTTCCTTGGGACCCGACACCTCCGATTTGGAGCTACGGACAGGAATTCATAGGTAAGAAAAAGGGATCAGAGGATGCTGCAAGATCTTGTTTCTTTCCACTCACACATTTTTCTTTTCTTCCAACCAGTGGCCAAGTCACAGCTGGAGTTCTCCGTGGGCAGCGAAGTCGCTTCCAGCTCTTTGGTGACACGGTGAATACTTGCTCTCGAATGGAAAGCAGTGGGGAACAAAGTCGGATTCAAGTATCCAAAGTTACTGCAGAGCTGCTTATAGAAGCCGGGTTTTCAAGGTGGATCATTCCCAGAAAGAACAAGATCTATGTAAAGGGGAAGGGGGAAATGCAAACCTATTGGGTAAAGAAAATCAGCAAATCAAACAAACCAAAGGGCACGGACCAAAAACCTGGAATTAGGATTCTTGACGACGAAGCCGAAACTGAATACAGTTCAGAGAGGGGTGAGGAGGATGACAATGAAATTCTTGGTGTCGAAGGAATGAACAGGACTGAGCGTCTGGTTGAATGGAACGTTGAGGTTTTGATCTCTCTTCTGGAACAGATCGTTGGCTCCCGAGGCGGGGTTGTAAGCCAGATTCAGTCTCTTCGCGACGTCGAGAAGAATATTGGGATTTGTGGCGAAACTGTGCTTGAAGAATTCACTCCAATGATTCCGTTGAAACGATGGGATGCAGAAGAGCTACAGTATCGTCAGAACACAGCCACTGTTGTTATCGGAGAGGAAGCGAAGTCTCAACTAAGACAGTACATTTCTGCCATTGCAGGGATGTATCCTGACAACGCCTTTCATAATTTTGAACATGCAAGTCACGTCACTGCCTCGGTCAAAAAGCTACTTGCTCGCATCGTTTTGGTTGGTGACGGAAATGGTCTGTCAGCTAGCAGCCCTACCAAGAACAGTGTGGATCTTGAGGACTTGGCTGGGCATTCCTATGGAATTACCTCCGATCCCTTGACCCAGTTTGCAGTAGTGTTCTCTGCCATCATTCATGACGTGGATCATCCTGGCGTTCCAAATGCCCAGCTCGTGAAGGAGAACACTCCGTGCGCTCAAATCTACAGAAAATCTGTTGCCGAGCAGAAAAGTATAGATATTGCATGGGACATGCTTATGTCCGATGAATATGGCGCACTCCGAGCCTGCATCTATCAGACTGAAGACGAACTCCGTCGTTTCCGCCAACTCGTTGTGAATACGGTGCTGGCAACAGACATTGTTGATAAGGAACTCCAAGCACTTCGCAAAGCCCGTTGGGAAAGAGCGTTTGCCTCGACCTCCGAAGCACTGGATGAAGGCACCGTTGAAAGTGAGGACCGAAAAGCCACCATTGTTATTGAGCACTTGATCCAAGCATCAGATGTCTCGCATACCATGCAGCACTGGCATGTATACAAGAAATGGAATAAGCGATTCTTCATGGAATGCTATGGTGCCTACAGGGCAGGTAGGGCAGCATCTGATCCCAGCAAGGGTTGGTACAAGGGAGAAATTGGGTTCTTCGACTTTTATGTCATCCCCTTGGCCAAGAAGCTTCAAAGTTGCGGGGTATTTGGCGTGTCATCCCATGAGTACTTGAACTATGCCAAAGCTAACAGAGACGAATGGGCCCGTGAAGGAGAAGCCATTGTTCAACAGTTGGTGGCCGAGTTTGAAAGTAGACAGAGCTCATCTGACAGGTCGTTGATGATTTAAAAAGAATAAATATCAAAGTCTATTGCTTTTCTTTCTGTTTGGGCAATTTGAGGACTACTCAGCTCTCCTATCCGAGACAACTGACATTCGCGCACTGGAGATCTCAGGTCTTGACTGCAGTTCCGAGGGAGTCGACACAGTCGACTCACCCGCGGACGTAGTCCGTGCGCGGACCGTGCCTCAGCGAAGAAGAGGGAGGAGGAGTTCCATGAGGTGGAGCAGCAGCCGGAGCTCCATTCTCCTTGCATCGTTGCAACAGTGATTCGTAGCACACCTAATAGACCACTTGTTCCAGTTTTTGCTTCCCTCCCACCTCTCCCTGTGGGTGCAAAAGCTGGTGGCCTGGCAGGCGCGCTCCTGGCGGCCAGTTTCCTTTGCAGGGACTGACCCAGTCCCAAGTCCATCTCACACCAACAAACCAGCGGTCTGAGTGAAGCCAGCGAGCGTGCAAACAAAAATAAAGTTTTGATCGTAGGGGTCGTCAAAAACTTGGATATGCAGTGGCTTGTACTATGTACAGTACTGAATTCCACATATCTGCACAAGCCAAGCTGGAAGAGGGACATGTCGCACTTGTCGTAGCGACACTACTACCCAGATTCGGCACGTGCGTTATGTCCCCTCTCAATGCCCCAGTTCTTACAATGATGCGCACACAACAGACAGATTACTCAAGTCATCATGATTTACTCCATCGCCTGGAAAACAACGAGGCAGCGAGAGCACGTGAAACAGGGCCAGCTTTGTAGGCAACATGGATTTCCCCTGCATCGAGGCTCTTCGTGGTCATATCACGGAAAAAGAACATGGCCTACGACTCATTATAATGGCGGATACTGATGGCAATCATACAGTGCAGTTTACTACAGCACGGAATGCTTCGACGGAATGGTATATTCACATGGAGACGGTTTCCAACACCACCGCTATTACTGAGCACGATGAAGTTGTGGTGGGTGGTGGTGAGGAACGAATAGTCCAATTCTGTCACTGTCAGACTGGAAAGTATCTTTCGACGACGGCCGTCGTACAGCAGGAAAGCAACGACAACAGGCGTACAGGCACAGGAGTACAATCAGAATCGACAAATGATACCAAATGGATTATGGAAAAGCATAAGAAGATCATGAGCGAATCTGACGACAGCAACGGGTCATCCTTCCAGTTGAGATCCATGCTGCTGGATCTCTTGCGAATATCCGATCATAGTGACAATGACTTGAAGCAGCAGCAGCCGACCATTCTGAATGAGTCGGCCATGCCGGCGGTTTTCGAACTCGAATTCACATCCGGTGAATTGTGCTTTTTGACCAATACTGTCCTGCAACAACAAATTCGGTGCTATCCCTTACTTGGACAACTAAGCTTGTCCTCAAACCTTCAATGTCAAGAAGTCTTTCGTTTCATCGAAGTAGTATTGGGAGGAAGCAACAATAGAAAGAACAATGGACGACGACATGTGCTGATTGCCAGTTGGTCGCATGCCCAAACCTTCTACCTCACGAGTGATTCGGATGGCAATGTCTTTACTTCCACCACCATCACTACCCATCGACATCAACATGCTTGGTATTTGGAGAAAGTTGACGGTGATGGAGTGCGGATTGGAAGTGTAGCACATCCCGGACGATATCTCTGTGCTATTGCTGCCCAACAACGGCGAAAAGGCAATGGCCACTGCTTGTACACTACCACCATCCAACCGAACGATTATTCTAAATGGCAATTGGAAGCCGCACATTCCAATACCTACCATTTCCGTTCCCTGTCGGCGACCACCGCTGCAACTGCCTCCAACGGTGTTCCGCCCTACATATCCAGCAAGCGATCCGGAGGAACTTGGATGAGTCACCACAAAAGGGATTGGGAAGAATGGAAACTGGAGCGGACTAGTGCGGAAGGAGGTAGTTACGTGACTTTATTTTCCACCAAGCACGAACAGTTTCTGGGGAGCAATTCGGCCGGTAATGTCATAACGACGAAGACATCTGGCGAATGGTCCTTGTGGGAAATGGAACAATCTCAGCTAGGTGGAATCTATTTGAAGTCCAAAGCGTATCAACGACATATGGCAGTCGTAGTCAAAGATGACAACAAGGATGGCAAATCTGGAGTATTGTGCACCACGAAAGACCGTTGTGATGCGGAAGAAACCTGGAGGTTGGAACCCTGCTTGCCGTTCTTTTTGAGTACAACCAAGATTGCGGCAATGGCATCCGCTGGTATCTTGGGAGTGGCATTGACTGTGGCCATGCCGTATGCCTTGCTCGGTCTTGTCGAATTGGGTGCTGTTGAGGTAGGTAGGATGATCATGATTATGCGTCTGTGTCTCCATTTCGTTGCGTGCTTTCATGTCATATAGCTGCAGGTGTGTGTGTCTGTCTCATGCCAAAGGAAATCTCATTCTGTTGCGTTCCTTAATCAGGCAGCTGGCTTGACAGCAATGAGAATTTTAGTTGGGGCTGGTCTAGCAGGAACGACCGGAGTCTTGGTTGAAGATGACGACCCTAGTGCTGCCATGCCATCTAGCCCCCAACACGAAGGAGGGCATCTCACTACTTCCTTTCGTCCTATTTCGGCTTGGAGAAAGTGGTGAAACCTTGTGTTCCACGGGTCTTAAATTCTACATCAGACATCTTCTCGACATGATCAAACGCCAAATCTAGGCGATCCCTACCGACCGTCTTCTTCAGTTCGAACAGTGTTTCAATGGTGATTGGCCATGGGAGCTAGCCAAAAGAAACGACGTGGATGACACGTACAGGGACAGGGGATTTAGGATTGACAGGTTCAGCCATTTCTTGAGGAGGTTCTCTGTCTAGCTGTTCTCATCCATGAGCAGTCGTTGGGCATCGGCCAATTCCGATCGCTTTTCTCAATAATCCTGGCCCTTTATTACGACTTTTGTTTTTCGATCAATACTCTCATGTCGCTGGATGAGTGACGTACTACACGTCATGCGACTCTGGATTCGATAGCATCAGAGGAAGAAACTAGAGCATTGGCGCACATATACTACTACTATAAACAAGAGAAATTTGAACAGACTAATTGATAGTGCGCTTATCGACACGAGAGCAGCTGTGATAGCACAACAGCATATTGCCAGCAAGCTCCAACCAATAATTCCAAATTCAATATGAAGCTAAGTTGCCTTAAACTCAATTAAATACTGCAGAATTACAAAAAAGGGAATGATGAGTTTTGAACACAAGTCACAAGTTTGTTCACGGCGCAGTCTGATGATATACCTCGGGGTAAGCTTGGGCATCATGATACGTAACATAAATCGAAGGGTTGTCCGGCGTGTCACCGGGTAACAGACCGATCGTGGAGTCATACAATGTGTGATTGGATGGATCTCGAATATCTGGTGTCAAAGCGTCTTGCACCCCAGGGCAATATTCTCCGACAATCACCCGGCACGCAATGATGTATTGGTGTCCCCTCTTATCGGGAACGGAATATGTAGGCCAGGCGGAATACGACGCATCTCTGGCAAAGTACACACCTTTGCCGTAGACTGTTGCATTTTTGCCGCAGAATGATCGATTAAATCCCTGCTGAATTATCTTATCCATGACCTCCGCGTTGGTTCCATGCCATAACCAGTGTCTTTCAAAGCGCTCGATCGCTCTGGCCTCAGTGCTGGAAGTGGCGTCAGGACCTGTTTCCCTGAAGCATATGGTTCGGCGTTTCACAACATAACTCTGCCACATGGCCAAGTTTTGGATACGCTCAACGTTCAAAATACTCACCTTCTTGCTGAATTTTGGAGGTTTCAACGTGGACTCAAATGCTTTGATGAGCGACTGATACTCATCATCGTGGCGACCCAGACGAGTTCTCTGAACAACCGACGGATCATTTACAGCGTCCCAGTACGGCGGAGGATCCAGTGATCCTGAGTCGCCAACCTTCTTTTGCAGCAATGATAGTTCCTCTCCAGTAGGAATCTCAGTCAGATCAATCGGGAACCATCCTGTGTCAGTGAAAATGTTGGGCTCGGCTTCGTGGCTGTCCTTGCTTGATATTCGCACAAGCTCGCGAGCAACTTCTTCATCTTCATGGTGCAGCTGGTCCCACAAATAGTAGAGGCATCAGTTGTCATTGAGCATACTATGTGAGCATCTAAACGTCATTTTGCGAACTTACCTTAGTACCGAAAGCCCATCCGTCCTGACGCTGAGACGAAATTTGAACCACATCACCTTTCACGAGCACCATTTGCGGCTCCGAACTGATCTCTTCAGGTAACAAACCTCCAATCTCAACCTCGCCCCAATCGATCTCCTTCCTCTCTGACTGTTGCATGGGCCCCACTATTTCCACGAGACGCAGGACTTCTCTCTGGAAGCCAGTTTCCTCCTTAGTTTGTATCATATCCTGAAAATCAACCTTGTATCCAGGAATTGGATAGGCATATCGATACTTCGTCAAAGAAATCTTGGAATATTGTTGAAAATGCATCTTGGAATATAGCTGAAACGCATTTTCAAGTTCCATACTTTTTTGGAGATCGTACTTTATCCAGCAATCAACAGGATCTCCAACAATCATATCAGCAGGATGAATGGTCATCATGTGTGACGTTTCCTTCCAACACCATTGAATTCTCTGGGACGGGGGTTGCAATGGGGTGGTAGTATGCACCAGTTCGTTGTCATTCGACGTCGATGATTCCTGCGACGAAGCCATTTTGGGCATATAATGAGTAGCTGCAGTCCTCATGCCGACGACAGAGTTGCGGAATGCATCCAATTCCTCCTCTTTCTGAGCAATGATTGCTTTTTGAGCACGAGAACGCTGAATCTTCCGACGTCGATACCACCATAAAATAGAAAGAAATGTAACCAGCAAACCAGCAACAATGCCAACAATCATACCTGCGTCGAGCTCAGATATAATGCCCCCACCACCTTCACATCTGCAGGAGCATGGAATGCCCCCTCCACAAATGCAAAATCCATCAACACACTTCCCGTCGTCTGCCATTTCACACGGCTCGAGTCCCATGGGGCACGATTGGACAAAAAAGGCATCAAAATCGATTCCTCCAAAAATCTGATCCTTGTCACTTCTATCAGTGACGAGAACGGCCTGAGCACTTCCATAATCAATAGAGCTGATGTCAAAGGCTGTTTTTACAGTGCAAGATCCACGGTCCACGTCGCACGTTCCAGTCTGTTTGCAATTAGCATTTTGTGAGAAACCAGAAAGTGGCAATCGCAAGATGCCGAAAGTAGTCATACCTGCCAACCATGCACTCCCCCACAGTCTTCATCCGAAGAACATGTTTCGGCAAATATCTCCACACTTCCGGCGTTTGATTGGACAACAAGCTTGTCGCCAGGAGCCAGGTCAAGACGCGGCTCCAAGTCCAAAGGATGATTGAAAACAAGCCTAATGTCTGAAGTGCTGTATGGAGGTTGAACATCTGAGAGTGGCCATGCACAAGTACTAGAAACTGGAACCCCTTCATTCATATTGCTAACAACCCGACCAATGTGGTAGGATGGGTTGAGATTCGATGTCGATCCCATCCTCTTCACAACAGAGTTTTGGGCAATACAGTGGGGTATTTCACAGAAAAGGCCGCTCGCTCCAGGATCACAAGTCGGTTGAGGTCTATCAAAGGAATCTGATTTGACAGTTCCAGAGAAACCAGCTCGACGACCACGGGAATCGGTTGCAAGTCGGATGGTTACGAAGTCATCGTTAGCTGGGATATAGTATCGCCCAGAACTAGAACCGGTCAAGGCAGTGTACAAAATGACACCCGATTCTGATCTGAACGATCCACTGTACAACTCCAAAAAGTCAAAGGATGTTTCAAGGTCATACTCAACCTCAAAGACAACGTAGTCTCCACCATCGGCTACGTTAATTTCAAAGTGACAATCGAGACCGTTTGGATATGGTTGCAACGACCGCAACAGACCGCTTCTAACCGCATATGAACTTGCAATTCTCTGTGGACCACCAGTTGCAGTCACGACAATGTGCGATGTTCCGAGACAGTGATCTGTGAAGGAACAATCCCAACCCCAACGTACGCCGCCGCATTGACACATACCGGTAGTCGAGCAAGGAAATTCGCCGCAGGAGCATGGAGCAAATCTTCCAACTTGTGCTACAAAGCCGTCTCCTAAATTAGCAGCGTCGCCATAAGACCTCTCTTCATTTCCATCCGTGACAAATTCAATAATGATGCACCCTACACCTCCTAGAGTGGGTAGACTAGGATCTAAGCCCGCGACCTGCCCTAGCAGCACTCTCGGGCTGTCTTCAGTGCATCGAGAGGTCGGATCAGAGTAAACGCGGATAACGTCTCCAGACCAAACTCTGACGCTTTTGAAACTAACAAAGATCAGATCAGTACAGGTTTCGCGTTGCAGGCACTTGACGTCCTTTGTTATAGTCCACGAGCATCGGAGATTGTCTATTCACGGTAGTAAGAAATGTAGAATGGTGAGTTTCCATGCAAGACTGCGAGTTCAGGGTGTGCAAGAGGCTGAAGCGACCATCCCATACCTGAGTAGCTTTTTCCAACAAGTCCATTGGCCCCATCTCCAAACTTGCTTGTGCCGTCACCGTAGTACACATTTTCGCGTTCATTGCAAGTGGAATCTCCACCTGATTTCTGGTTCCCAGAGGCCCTTCCGATTTCGTTCTGCGGAAAGATAGAGCCCGAAAGGTTTTTGGATGCCAGAAAATTGGTATTGCTGAACCTCTGGTCTGCCATTTTCAGAATGCCACCATTGAAAAGATCACTGCCACATAGAGTGTTTTCCGATGCACACCCAGTTTCGTTCCCCATGACTCCCAACGGTCCCATCGAGTGGATTACTTTTTGAGCCATAAGGAACGAAGCTGTTTGCTGGATAGCATCATGCTGAAGGCTGGGCTGGCCACATGCCCTTCCACCATCTCCCATGAGGTAGTCGCAAGACAACTGCACACTTGTTGACTGCTGAGCGTAAAGGTTTAGTGCGCGTCTCTGTTGGTTAATGAAATCAATGGATGGGTTTGCCTTTTGTTCTCCAGCTTTCATAATACTATCCGCTAGGCTGGGAATAAACGATAAGGCTCCATCCCCCAGCGGCGTCCATCTCTGGACATTGTTTGTGTCAACCTCTCCAAGCCGATCGATAAACGAGTCTGTGAGCTGCGCAAACACACCAACAAAGTGATACATGAAATCAGGGTTCTCCTTGATGAACTTGCGATTTGCTGCAACAACTCCAAATGTTGGCCGCCCCCAGTTACCAAGTACACCAGCAGTGACCAGGACGTTTGCCGGGATCTCGTTGGTCGCCTCATTCTCTCGGAGGACATGTTCACGGGCTCCTCCCCAACAGGCCGCGGCATCGATCCGCTTATCGTCCCATTGCTGGATGATTTCGGAAGGAGACAAATTTCGCAATTCAACCTGTCCCAGGATTCCAAAGATATCAAGTAGGTATAGGACTTGATAGTGCATCGTGGACCCAAAAGGAACAGCTAGGATCCTTCCCACCAGGTCGAAAGGGTTTGCGACGCCAACATACCCAGTTTCATCTTCTGACGGACGCACATAGATGCCTTGGGATTCTCCTTTGTAGTCGGTGATAAAGACTACATTGATTTCGATTCCACGAGCCAGTGCTTGTGCCAACGGCGTAGAGCCCAAATCGGCAAGATCGAGCTCTCCATTGTCCAAGCGCGAAGAGGCAAAGTTTCCTGAGGTTTGTGGATAACAAGTGACCTTGTAAAGGGTGTTTCCACTGGTGAAATCCAACCAGCCCCGAGCACAGGCTACTCGGACGGGACGAGCTTCAGGAAAGTAACCATAGCTGACCCGAACAATATTGGTTTGAGCCTGGGCCGTGAAAAAGAGCAACGAAAGCACTGACAGGTTTAGAAGCGTTTCCTTGTTCCACCAATGCACCATCTTGGAGTGTTCAGATTCTTGAAATGATGTAGTGACAGAATTTACGTGTGGTATAGTCTTTTCGAAGAATTGCCAATAGACAGGTTGAGGAATCAATGTTGTGAAGGGCGGTAGTAACTTGCAATTTCATGGATGTTTCAAAGATTTATTTCGCTTCGAAGTCTTGTCCTCTTACGTTAGCGACTTCGTTGCAATGAGTAGATTTTGTGACCCGTTGGAGGGCAAGATTCTCAAAGCGATCAAGAGGTCCGTGTTCTTATCTGGTGGTGTGGCGACATCGTTCTTGAGTACTGCCAATACTAGCACAGCTGATTTGCGAATCCCAACAGAACTTGTGACAGCAAAAGATACAGCGATAAAGAGGTCGGAGTTTTATCAATAATAATCCAGAAGGACAATATCAAAGAGGTCCGAGTTTGAATATATCATGACGTACGTATCATTGGTGGTCATGTGACAGAGAGCACAATGCCAAAGAGGTCGGAGTTTTTGTGAGTCGGTGGGACATCCAGCTCGCGAAATCCATGTTGAACAGCATAATGGAATCGAATCAATCGATCTCCACACATTCTCTCTTTTATTAGTACTCTCTAAAAGACGGCAGGCTTGACGGCCATGAGAATTCTATCAGCAGTCTGAGTTGAAGGCCAAGACCCTAGCGCTGTCATGCCATCCAACCCCCAACATGAAGGAGAGCGACTCATTGCTTCTTTTTGACCTATTTCGGCTTGGAGAAAATGGCGAAACCTCGTGTTCTACCTTAAGTTCTACATCGCACCCCTTGTCTACACGATCAAAGGCCAAAAACGAGGCCATGCCTACCGAACCTCTTCTTCAGTGAAAAAATGGGTAATATTGCACCGCGGCGTCATAGGCTGTGTCTTTGATTTACAGTCGTTGAAAGAAGTAAGCTTTACCTAAACAAAGTAAATAGTTGTAGAACACCGACAATCCCCCCCAACATGCCACCGAGTATTATAAGTTGAATTTCATCCTCCTCAAAAGCAGGGTGGAGTACACCCTCAAACTCTCTAGATGGCAGTACCTTCAGCTTTTCACGGATTGTTTCTTCCATTCCTAGCGCACTCTGGGTATACTCGAAGCTAGTATCGATCACATCAGGTAGTTTCTGACCTACCTTTTGTGCAATGCTTTCTTTCATTTTCAGGAACTCGTTCCTGCCCAAAGCAGCAACTGCCAAAGGCTCTACCTCTACCAGAAGTTTATCTGTGAATGCAAGAGTATGAGCTCGCAGCATTGCAGAGAAGTTTTTGGACAGTTTTCCGGTGAAGACGGTTTCCCAGATCGCCTTGATGTGCATAATATCGACACAAACAACCCGAGCAAACACATCCGCCACCTCTGCCTGTCGCTGAAGAAATATTCCTTGTAACTTGTACCCACAGATACTTATTGGCTCCACAGGCTTGAAGATGACCTTCAACGCCATCCAATTCGTTACCCAGCCCACCGCGAAACCAGCAACGGGGAGAATCCAACCAGCAGGGTAGAAAAACCACACTACCATTTGAAGTAGACCAAACAGGAACCCAAAGTAGAACCCAGATTGTTTGACGAAAACGAATTCTTGCTCGCCGCATTCTTGAAACAATCTGACCATCAAATGTTTGTCTGCAACGCAAGCTGAGATGCACATCTCCTTGATGTCCACTACGTCTTCAATATGAGCTTGCATGTCGTTCATGAAAGCAATAAGGAATTTGTTGCTTTCGCCATCTGCAGATACAATGATATCATCTCTGACATCTTTTGGGATACTATTCCATGTTTTCGGCATGAACTCATTTGCAACTTCGTTGATGACTTCATCCATCATGAGGAGAACGACATCGTCCATGGCCTCAGCAAACTTTTCTGGTTCCAACCGAGAAAATAAGTCCTGAATACTAAGCAGACGCTTTGTCATCAGGTCAAAGGTGATCGACGCCATTTTTTCGGCCTTCGTCGGGATGATTCCCTGCCATCCGAACAATCCCCACGGTTGGTTTCTCAACCGAAATAGTTCAATACCAACAAACTCCAGGGGATAGAAAGTGAGATGCAGAGCAACCACATTTGTTCCGTAGCCCACAATTCCTGCAATAATAGGAATCAGTGTATATTCCCACCACTCGAATTCGAACGCCATGTTGAAACGGGCGGTTCCTTCACGAGTTGGTGGCAACAGTTTTGGGAGTCATTTCCCGTTGTTACATCTATAAACTCGAAACGTTATATTTAGCTTCGTGTCAGACTTCGTAATACTGTATTGAGTGTCGGTGGCGAACATTCTGGTAGTAGTAATACTGTAGGTACACACTACGCGCACGGAAGAATAAAACGCTCCATTTGACTGGACTCGTCGGATTGGTTATTTACTACCTAGACATGAATACAGAATCAGCTCAGAGGGGAGCTTCAATATGTCCGATGGCTTCGTTCTATACAATACTTCGATTGCAACTTCGCTTGTGTTGGTCGGAGGATAGGAAGTTCCATGTTCCATTCAATATATTGAATCGAATCAATCAAACCAACAAATCTCCCAGCCATCAAAAGACTACCATCCTTTTGCGATGATGAAAGCCACCCGTTCGACCAACACTTGTCTAGCCTTTGATGACAATGAAGCCGATTTCAAAAATCGTAATATTTCTCCTGATATGTTTGAGAGTAAAATCGTTTCACGTTCCTTTCAAAGCAAGTCGATGCAGAGCAGGAGGTTGTTGTCTCCAAGAAAGAACGACGGATATTGAACAACAACAAGATACGACGGCATCGGGTGATGCTGCTGCTCTCCGATCCATTCGTTTTTCTGGCTTACAAGAAGATCAGGAACCGCAGTTGCTATGCAACTTTCTCATGGAATTGGGAGCTTGTTCGACTTCCATTACCGATGCAGACCGCGGAACTTGCAACGAACAAGCTCTCTTTGACGAATATGATACCGGCAGCATGACCAGAACAGCCGTTGCGACGCATGTATGGAATAATTCCGACGTTTCGGCTCACTTTCCAGCGTCCACAGATCTACAATGGATCATGGACATCGTTAAAGAAAGCTTTGAGAATCTGCCCATGTATACTGTAACTCCAGTGGAGAATATGGACTGGGTATTGTACGTGCAGAAGTCTTGGGAACCTATTGTGTTGCCTCCTTTTTGCCTCCGATTCCCTTGGCATACCGACGAGCTAGTGCAGAAGAAGCTAAAAGAAACAAATGTAGAGAATGCTGTTGAAATTCAACTGCAAGGAGGAATTGCATTTGGTACTGGCGAACATCCGACGACACAACTCTGCTTGAATTGGATTTCCGACGTGGTTGGACGAGTCAACAAGGATGATATCAAACTCATTATGGATTATGGAGCAGGATCTGGAGTCTTGGGAATGGCCGCCTGTAAACTCAATCCTGATATCACTGCAATAGGAGTGGACATTGATGTCGATGCGGTTCAGATTGCCAATCAGAATTCCGAAATCAATTCGGTCGGAATGAAGAATTATCTCAGTAACTTGGTGCAAACCAAGGATGGGGAGTCTAGAAGCGTACTGCTCAAGGCGTATAGTAGCAAGCAAGGGGTCATGGCAGAAATCTTACCAGATGACAGCAATGGGCCAGTCTACGACGCCTGTGTGGCCAATATTTTGGCAGGACCTCTCGTCTCTTTGGCACCAACATTAGCGGGATTGCTGAAACCTGGAGGCCTATTGGGATTGAGCGGTATCATGGAATCGCAATCAAAAGTGATATTGGAAGCCTATGAGCCTGATTTCGATGACGTACGAGTTGAGGAAACGCTAGGGGGATGGGTTCTTGTGACTGGTAGAAGAAAATCAGAGTAAAAAATAGTCACTAGTAGATTAGATCCTTGACTCTTATGAGATTATCCCCATGTAGCAGCCTTAGTTCAGTAAAACATGGACTCTAGTACGTTGATACAATCATAGATTCTCCCCGGATTGCGTCGTCGACTACTGTCACGCTTCGCAACAATCGAGAAAGTTCAATTTTGTTTCCTTGACTTTGCCCAATTCTGTCCATTACAGCCGCTTCGATGTGTCGACCATACCGCACTGCAGCCATGTTATCGTCCTTGCGACATTCTTCCAACAAGACGCCAAAGACGGTATCTCGATAAAAACTCTCCTTACTAATGCCGTCTTCGTGTTGGATCCATTTCTTCCACAAAGAAGAATCCAGTTGAAAACACTCGGCCCAAACAAGCGCTGTAAATTCCATGGACATTTTGCCATCTTGCATAGCCGCACAGACCGCGAGGGCAATCGTTGCCAGACGTACCCTATCCTCCACAATGTTGGGGCTGGCAACCAGCTTTTTCAATGCCAGCTGTACCAATTCCTCCGGTGCCATGAGGCGGTTCTCTGTCTTGGTGTTCTCGTCCATGAGCATTTGCTGGGCATCGACCAATTCCAATTGCTTCTCAATGGTCCTGGTACGTTCCGAGTTTTGATTGGCCAACAATTTGTTGGACAATTTGGCCATGCTCAGAGACCATTGATGATTGGCGAAATTGTTGGTATCCCCAAAGGCCAAACAGGATTCGGTTGCTTGCTGATAGTATTGTTGCCGAATGGCCGGAATCCATCGATACTTTCGCAGACGTTCATCTTTGTCCATCAATAGTCTCAAGTCGCTGGGAGAGTGTCGACCGTAGTTGATGGCATGACCATACAAGCCGTTGTCCGTATGCCACTGCAGGACGTATTGCGAAAAGGAAAATCTGGATTCGATATCAATGGTAGATATCCTTGCAAAGAGGGGATCCAAGGAGTATGTGGCCGCATCTAATTTCTTTTCGTGATCCACTGATATTCGACAGAGACCCTGAAAGTAGCTGTATTGAATGGACAGTTCAAAGGCCAATTCGTCATCCTCAGAGGTGGCACGGAGCAGATCAATGGCCATGGCTCGGATCTTGGGATAGAGTTTCTTTCCTTCTTCATCGGTGGATTCGGAATAGGATACAAGCGCCGCCTTGACGATGGCTTCGATATGGACCAAATCAATTGTACTTCCTTCTGAGGAGGCAGCATTGGTGCGTTTCCATTCTTCCAATTGCAATTGAAGCAATTGTTGCAGTGACTTGTGCGATGTCCACAGGGCCACACCATCAAGTGATGGTGGTGTCATTCCATTCCCAGAAAGAGAAGCGTCTGCAATATCATAAATCGGCAGTGCCATTTCCTCTCGATAGGCAGCGGCCGTTTCGAGAGCATTTGTCAGCAATTCGTTCCACTTGGCCTGATCATCGGATGGCAATGTGGAAGACGCCATGAAACAATCCAAGAGCCATTGTCCAATCTCGTAGGGTCTCAATGGTTCGTCGTCCAGAAAGGTTGTGGCACTTCCTGGCATGCGTGCCAATTGTGCAAAGACGGCCAATTCTTGTCCCATCCCGAGCAGTTGCCACTGGGTGGACAATGACAAGTTTCGGTAGAGGCCTCGTTGTTGGAGCAATTCGCAAAAGGCCTTGTGCCATTCCATGGGATTGTTGGCAGAAGAGGTGTCTCCCTTGTGTTGCAATTCATATCCAAATTGCACAATGGCATATTCCAAATCATCTTGCGATGCTTGTTGTAAGGACGGTGGCATGTTCTTGAATGAGGGACCTGGATTTTGGTAGCATTGCCAAAAGAAGCTTCTCAAATGATTCATGAGCGATGTGACATTAATGACGGAATTGGAATGCTGTTTCAAGCGGCGGTTCTTTTGAGGACTATTTCCGTCGGAAGACAGGTAGCGTGCTCGAATCCCAATTCCGGAAGTGGCGACCATGTGACATCCATGGGTGACAATATCCGATTGAAACATGTTGGGGACCAACATGGGCACTTGTGCTTGTGGCAAATCGACTTCTTGCAAGAGTTCTTCACTTCCCGAAAGAAGCACCATGACTACCACATTGGTAGACTGGGTGCTCTTGAAGGCCGCGTACGCATCACCATTCGGCGTACAGGCCAAGCCAAGTGTTTGCACACTGGCGGGGTCTCCAAATCGCGATAACCAATGTGATTTCTGGATCGTACCTTGATAAAGATCCACTTGAAGCCAATAGAGTTTTGCCGTTTCTTGTCCTTGTTCCTGTCGTTGTGTAGATGTGGGTACTCCTTGTACAATGCAATGGAGAATGGCCGATTCTCCCGCCACCAACAGTGTGGCTTCCAAAATGGTTTTCATGTGAAATTCAGACGATCCCCATGTGGCATGTTTAGATTGAATTTCAAAGATCGGTTGCGTCGTCGTTCGTTCCACCTTCCATTTTGTAATGGAAGTGGTGGATATGGCCCAAAAATGTGACGAATCCATGGGCAAAACCCATTGGCCATGGCTAGTAGCAGCAGCGGTAGCAATGTTGTGGTGGCTGCTACTGCTATTACTTCCCAGGAATCGATTCCAGATTCCAGAGGGGGGTGGAACAATCTTTTGCAACTGCAACCCAACTGGAACGGCAGTATGGGTAACCCAATACAAGTTCCCAGTTGATGATGCTAGAACGACCAACAAGGACGATGGCGTCCCAGACGGAGCCGTCGTCAGAGACAGAATGGTTTCCTTCTTTTCATCGTCATTATCATCATTGTCCAACACAAGGCGCAATTTGGCCGTATAGGCTCGCATGCTGACCCGTGCTGTCCAGTCCTTGGTAGTAAGTTTTCGCAACAAGAGCCATCCTCCGCACAGGGCATAGAGATTGACCGATTCTCCATCTCCTGTCAATGCAAGTTTGGGTGGCTTCGTTGGATTCATCAAATCGGGAAAGTACACTTTGTGTGCTTTGGGTGGTTCAATAGCGCCAGTCGAACTGTTGTTGTTGATATTGCTCATCAGGCTACTGCTGCTACCTGTACTACTGATGATACTGCTGCTGCTGGGAGATGACGTTGTGTGCTGCCATATCCATACCAGACCGTCCTTCGTAGAGACACAGGCCCATCCGGGACAACTTGCCGAAGCCGTAATCTCATCGTGATGATGCAGCATTTTGTCGGCAATGATTTTGGGAACAGCAGATACCACGTTGACCGACCATGGAATGTGCTTTGATGGTTTGATTAGTTGACGACGGTCCATCGCCCTCTTTTGAGGTGACGGAGTCCGAAATGACATCTTATTATTGTGTGCTTGACAGCAATTGTGGTTGTTGTGGTTGTGATGGAAATGGCGATTGGCAAAAACAACCAACAATGAAATGAATCCATCGAATCCATCGTCGGCTGGTTCTTTTCGATCGCTGTGAACGGTTGATGCAAGACGAAGCTGGCCTCTACGTACTGACACTCGTTAAGGTATGTACTGCAGGCTGGCGTTTAAGAAACCTTCTTTGTTTTGAAAAAAAGTCCCGCTTGAAAAATTAAACGAGGCGAGAATTATTGGTGAAAACCTTCACTTCATATCATTCCTCTTGAGAATTCACTCAGTCATTTATTTCCTCCCTCCCCGCCACATACCATCATCACTATCATGGATCATTTGCATGTGGAACAGTCGTTACCGATCTGTATAGCCTTGGCATCGATTGGAGGGATATTGGAGGTGGCAGCCACGGCAGTCACGGCCATTCCGACAGTTCGAGAGAAACAAGGCATTCCTGTTTCAACCTTTTGGCGGTGGATGGCCGTCGCGACCAATGTCGCTTTGCAAACGATCAGTGGCTTTTTCAGTGCTCTCTTTGCGACATGGTACGGGCCGGTGTCCATCGTCGTTCCCTTCTTTTACTCGTCGACACTCTTGTCCAATATGGTGATTTTCGGCCTGTTTCTGGGGGAAGAATTCAACAAACCGATGCAAGTGGGGACGCATGTGATTGTTCTGGCGGTCATTCTGTTGCCCGTGGTAGGTCCCACGGTATCACCCGAACAACAATTTGATGTTTTGATCAAACATTGGTATTCCATACTCTGGTTGTTCATCCTACTAGTCGTCACTTTGGTGACGGGAGGAATATTAATCCTTCAAGCATCGCCAGACAATACCACGACGGCCAAGGGAACCAACAACAAGAATGTATTCATGACCAACTATTCTCCCCAACGACGGCGAGATATATTATTGCTATGTCGAGCGGCATCGATATCCATCGATCTTACGGTCAGTCGGTCCCTCGTTCTGGGACCACCCAATTCTTTCATTCTCGCTTCGCTCATTGCGACCAAATTGATTTCTGGAAACTTGTACACCTACGCTATTGTCGTACAGTCCTATGCTGTCGAACAAGCACAGTTTGTGCCACTCAATGCAACCATGGTCATTGCCGTCAATGCAATTACTGGAATACTGATATGGGAAGACGAACCTCAGTCCTGGTATGGCTACATTTGTGTGTTTTGGCTTTTGGGGATCGGATGTGACTTGTTGCTCAGTGTACCATTGCTCCACGCCGAAAATCCGGAATTTGGGACAAACATGAATGCCTCCATGTTACTCCAAAGCACTCGAAAAGATGATGACATTATGGGTCAACATCACCATCACCAGTACCAATCAATCCCCAATGCCGCCATAGTGGAAACTAACGGAGACTCGTCGAATGGCCTTACAATCATTACCAAACAATTGTCCTACAATGATGATGATGGTGACGACGATGGGGATAGTATTGTGGGACTGGTAAGCCCACAATCTGGTGGTGGCGGTGGTAGTAGTAGTAGTATTGGTGGTCCGCCACGACCAAGAACGAGATCGACATCCTTCCTCAGCATGACCTCCACTGTCAGTGGCAGAGAAGCCTGGAAGGATATTTTGAGTCCAGCAAGACGGTTAAGAACACGGTCCTACGATGATTACTACACTCACATGAATTATTTGTGGTCTCCCACGACCATGACCAAATCCTCTTCCTCCATGACACCTCCGCTTCCTAACAGTAGCAACAGCAACAGTACACCCCACACTGGCCAATCGGAATGGGCCGGGCTTTGTCCAGTCAAGGAAAATAGCAATATGGACGATACTCCTACCAGAAGGAATCGTCATCATCACAACAACAGCAACAGCACTATGGATGTAGTACAACAAGATATAGAAACAACTGCAATGGTACAGCAGCAGAAACAACCAACGCCTTGGAAGACTCCCAGATAGTTTCTCGTAAATCAACAAAAAACACTTATGGTTACAGTTTCATTACTGCTACTACTGCTGCTAGTACAGTGACCATTCAATCCCATTTGCATCTTCGAGGCTCGACTTGTCGACACAAAGTTTCGTTTGCTAAAGGGTAAGGATGTAGATTTTTCCAAGACATTTGCGAGTTCGATTTCTGGACGGCACCATTTGCGTTGGTCTTGCTCCAACCAATAAATTCCGGCGTTCCGAGCAAGAAAGCATCCAAAGACGCCCACCATGCCCATCACTGTCAAGATTCTGCCTTTCCACAGGGTACTGCATAAGCGGATAGAAACTACTACTCCATTTATGTCTTAGTGATCAAAGGAATAGTCGTGCCACATGGCTCGTCGTCGTGCTTCCTTGGCAGTTCGTACTTTCCAATATTCCGACCAACAAATGACGGCGGTCAATAAATAAAAGAGTCCACCAAAGATGGATTGTGCCATAGCCATGATTCGTCCGGCACCTTTGAGAAAATCGGGAACGCACACTCGAGGGCCTCTCAAGTACCCCACTCGACATCGTTGAAAACTAGCTGTTGCACCAAAGATGGGCCCCCATACAAATATGTCAATCAATGCGGTGGGACCAGTCATGAGCGACAACAGTAGCAACAAGATAGACCCTTCTCCACATCGAGCACTTAAAGCAATGATTCCGATACACATCTCCCAAAATATACGAGGTAGCCTCATCTAGAGCAAGAAATACTTAAGAATTCAGTCCTCGGATCAGCAATGCAGAAAAAGAAATCATATCACTTCCATAAACGTACCAACAAACCAACGTCAGGATCAGGCCGAAACGTATTGCACAGAACATTAAAGGCGGATATCAGAGCTACGCAAGGGAGCACTCGTGGATGTCGTTTGAAATGGCTTTCAATAACGGAATGCTCTGTTGGTAGCGTGGTTGTAAGTATCGTTCGGTTGTTGTACATTCTGGAATTCGTTCTGGAAGAATCGGAGACTACCGGGTTTTCTCGACGAAGTGCCACCGCGCATCTTAGGAAAAGCAAGAGATATAACAAGATCCACCTCCTCGAATTCTTTGAGTACAACATGGATTCCTACGAGGACGTTGTCTTTGTTCAGGTCCTGATCCTTGATCTAAGCAACACAAGAGGAAAGCCTATGGAGTGCCAACTTTCAGGTGTGCGTGCACCTGTTTGTTTTGAAAAAATTCAAAATGGATTTAAGAGCTTGCGACCTCGCATGGCCCGTACGTACTTTCCCTCTTGGAGCGGGGCTCTTTCTGGTTGTAGATTTTTTTTGTGATCAGATGTTCAGAATGCGTGGTTCGAACACGTCACAGAGGTTTGGACTTCGACGCTCAATCCATCACCACTCGATGTTTGTTGAGAAAACCCCTCTCACAAACACAACTATCCGATCGAACAACCACCAAGACAGTATTGGAACTCTTATCATGATATCCACACGATATCTTTCAATTCTAGTCATATGCTTATTTTCAAGGACTCAGGGGCTCCTTGGAAGGCTTCAGGAATCATCACCAAATGTGGCAAGAAAATCGTTCCGTGGAAATCATGACGTCAACGACAGCCGAGAGTATCAAGTCTCTTCATTGCAACAGGATTGTGGTGAAGGCATGGATTTACTATTGAATATCCGAGGAGGTGCTCTTCCAACAGCGACAGATACTTTGCTTGCGCAAGGTACTGTTCTCGCTAGCTTTTTCCAATTTATCGATATCTTCGGCACTGGTCTCTTTGCATTCTCGGGAGCCCTCAAGGCAGGCAAGAAAGGAATGGACTTGCTTGGAATGACTATCATTGCTTGCATTACTGCTGTTGGAGGCGGGACCATTCGAGATGTACTCATGGGCAATGGGGGTCGAGCCATTTTTTGGATGCGAAATCCAGTCTACCTGAAAATTTGTGTCGGCACGACACTGGCTACGTTTTTCCTTTGGCCGACTTTGGAAAAGGAATTTGGATTCTCAGATTCAGGTCGCATAATGACCTTAGCAGACGCATTGGGACTTGCAGCTTTCTGTGTCATGGGAAGCCAACGCGCCGTCCGACAGAGTCTGCCACCCACCATGTGGATTGCATCTGGCGTCATTACTTCAATATTCGGGGGTATTGTTCGAGATGTTATTTGCGGTGATCCTCCCCGAGTGCTGTATCCTTACCAAACAATATACGGCGCGGGTCCCGCCATAGGCAGTTCCGTCTACACTGCGTTGAGCCAATACACAACCTTTGAAACGGATGTTGTTTCTATTCTTGCCTTTTTGTCGGCGTTTGCATTTCGAATGGTATCGATCAAAAAGGCATGGAGGCTACCCCATTGGCCTGAGGAAGTAAAGAAGAGAAAGCGGCGCTAGAGACAATCGGAAGTCCAAGGCGGCCACCTACCAAAAAGGAGCATGCTGCACCTTGAATTTCTTCCACGATATTAGTGAAATGCTGATTACAGCTGGCGAACAGCTTTGTCTCTCCGCTTATGGTAGCAAAAGCTGTTGTACTGGAAAAGATTGCAGGCCTTGGGGTAGCTAAAACTGCTATAAAAAGACTTCAGGACGAAGTAGGCATGGATAGCTGCAATCCTCTGATAAGCAATGGGCAAGACACGCGGAATGGTATCTTCGTCTGGCTACCACCACCGCGTGACGGAAACCAAATGAATCGAGTCGGTCAAGCGCGAGGGTTGTGACCTCCTCTAGACTTGTGTCGAAATATTTATATAGAAGCGAAGAAGCAGTGATCCTTGATTGCTCTCTGTTCTCACAAGACAAACAAAATGAAACCAAACCACATCTTCGATTGTCACATCCTAGCAACAACGATAACAGCAAAATTGGAAGGGTTCACATAGATATATGCATGCATAAATGCACGCACGTAGACGCTATCAAGAACAATCATGGAGGATACTCAATATCTTTGGCGTTGTGATTTCTAGGCCTGCAGGATATCCTTCGTTCTAGTGCCATGCATCGAATCCCGAAATTTGGAAAGGAGCTGTCGCTAATGACTTCCCCCAAGTCCTGCAGCATCTGAACATCTCCAGCTCGGGAAACTGTTCGAATCTCGACTACAAGAGTATTGCCATGGGACTGCTCTACAAGCCACCACAAGAACGATACAACAATTTCAAAGTTGTTCCATCATCACCGTCCCAAAATGTTTGAATGACACAAGGAGAATGTAGGTTGACTGCGCAGGACATTTTGTTGGTGGTGGAGGTGAAAGACAAAAAGTCAGGTATCTCCATTGGTACATGGTATGAGAAGTTGTCCAGCTTTGTTCCGATGATGGAGAATGAAAAAAGCAGCAACAACAACAAACAGCAGCAGCAACAAGGTATTATCACGTGTGTTTGTGAAATCGAAGTGCCCGCTTCCGATTCGATTGGAGGGATCGATTCAGGACCACTGTCGATGGATTTTTTCAACATCAACATCAACAGCGTCATAGACTTCTGAATAGAGTACCGCCCTATATGGTACTCCCACCAAGAATCGACGAAAATACAGATCAAGATGATAGATTCCGCATACCAGCCTTGTTGCGTCTTCAACCGAACCTGCCATCGGATGATCCTCCTCTTCAGATGGATCTTTCCATGCTGATATTTCCAGGCCGCGACATCTACTGGCATGAATGGAGAAAAGCAAGATACGTATGGCAAGTTTGGCAGTGGATCTCAAACGTGATCTTCCAAGACTGTCCTTGCATTGGATGGTATGGATTGGAAATGATGGAAATGAATGAACAATATAGATGCTAAATTGTTAGAGAATATCGAGTATCCTGGTGGTTCACATTTTCTTCAAAACAAACTGCAGTGTAGTAGTCGCAAAAGCAAAGCTACTCGGCTCATTTGATTTTCTGCGGGGTACCTGGATGTTAGTTGGTCGGTCGAATGGGAAGGCCGCGCCAAATTGCTACAGGGAAACGCTGCATTTTTCATGTCATTTATCTTCTCTCGCACCTACATTCATCTGGTCCTTTCTTTTTCTGACCTGTGTGTCTGCGTCTTCGTGTGCGGTTGTCATAGCTATGCTTACGCTCACCGAACCCACGAGTTCACCAAAATCTTCTTCTTCTTCTGCTGCTGCTGCTGCTGCTGTGGTAGAAGAAGCGTCCTCCTTTTGGGAAACATGCAC